>JBBPKM010000637.1:0-12985 GCA_038089255.1 Austroboletus rostrupii | reverse complement strand
GGTCGATTTGTCCTTGTGCTGCTCCATCTTTGTGCGGCCGAGTCGTGTTCGAAAACATTTGGTTTGATATAAGAGTGTCGTAGCGAACTTGATTTTGTCCATCTCCCGTAGCTCAACAATGGTCCGTCGTCCCTGATGGTCTTTGCACTCCTTGCGGCACAGTGACGCCGGTCGCCGCACGTTAGCGTGGACAGTCTTGGAGGTTGGGTGAACGGTAGCACGGTTGGGCTGTGATAGACGTACCCCTGCAGTATACTCGCCGTCATCGGTGCCTTCCCTACCTTGCTATCGACCTCGACGTCGTAGTGGAAGTGGTCAGTGCATTAATAGGAAAACGCAAAGTTGATTGCTATGTAAGCAATTGAAATTTGTTCAGAGACGTTTTCAATGGAGTGTGATTTTTACGGTCGTGTTTCGTTGTCGAGCTTTGCCTGTCGCAGACTCTACCACACACAAACTCTTTGTAGGCATGTTTAAGTCTTTCAAACAATGAACTGGTTGTCACGAACGAACTAGATACGTACGTGACTGATATTACGTGGTTCAGCCGATCTCGTCGGTCTCGCTCGCTACAGTTTGGTCATCCGTTCCCTACAGGTTTTCGACGCGTGTGAGATGGAAATGGAGTCAGTAAGTGTGATACATGTAAGTTTGTGTTACCTGAACTGATTGCTTGCTCCAGGTTAACTTTGTCTGTATCATCGGACGTTGGAGATGCACGTACCCCAACTACCTATGGATCAGTGTTAAGCCTAGGTTCAAATGGGAGACAAAATGTTCTTACATTGGACTAAAATTATGTAAAGTTTTTCGACATTCGCATTTGATCTCGTATTTCCGATTAGGAACCGCCATTCTGATGGACCTTTCTCTCATCTCGGGATGACCATATAAGCTGCGCATATGGCAACCTGAGGACACTGTTAATCATTCGTTCTTTCTCCTATCCGCCACATCATCTTCTGCAAGACTATGTCTTCTTCCTTACAGACCGCTCTGAATGCCGTTTTCCTCAATAACTATGGATCTGGTGTGTATCCTGGTCCACACGCGTTAGTCACCCTAAAGATGAATGACGAATCATTATATATAGCCATTATCATGACTGCTATTGGATATGATTACGGTCAGTTGTAATGATTCCTCGCAATGTTACTGATCTATAGGTGTGCTGCTAGTCCTTGCATTCTCTAGCGAGGTATAGCTGACATCTGGGAATTGTATACTTTGCTGACGATCCATTACAGGTAGAATACATCTGGGTTAGATAGTATGATTTTCATGAAATGAACACATTTCTGATAATTCAACGGTAGAGCAAACCTTGGACTTGGGTTTCGACTTTATACGTCATTGTGCTACACAGATTCTCCAGCATGTGTCAAGATATTCAATGAATCGTAGGTTCGATATTGTGGCATTTGCAGTATCGCGTGAGTCTGGAGTCCAGTGGTTGTTGCGTACTGAAAGCAATTTCGATCCCCAGGTTGAATGGCTTTGCTTGTAAGTATCTTTCTGTGTGTTTCGCACTTAGAACATGAAGCTCATAAAAGTGCGGCCCAAGTTGGAAGCAGCTTTTTTCCTGGCCCTGAAAAGGTATGCATCCTTCGTTTTTAAACTGATGGACACTGATTCTGAATTCTACTGGTTTTCATAGAGGTAGGTGTTGGATCTTCTATCTTTACCAGGAACTGTTGACAATTAAACAGTTGTAAGAACATTTTCTCTCGTGCTACTTCATTTCTCATAGTGACGTTCAAGGCGAAATTGCATTGTTCATCGGGTACTGGATGGCTGATCCCTTTATTTTTTCAATCGACAGTGAGTATTTGCATCGTTTGCGAATGTTGTCTGTAAGTGACATAACAACAGTTGTGATGCTCCTTCGGGTGTGGGCCATGTATAATCGATCAAGACTGATTCTCGTGATTCTGCTTGCATTGTTTATGCTAGAGGTTGTCTCCTTCGTCGTCACAAGTGCCTGGGTAACCAACTCAAAGCATACGCTGGGTGCGCGAGTCGTCAAGCAAGTGCTCTTGTGCTGAATCTGCAGTACAGTATTTACCAATCAAATACTGGGCTATTCATATTGTGACGTCTCATTGTTGGCCAATCTTTGGATGGAAATACTAAGCATCGCTCTCCAACTCACAAACAATGTAGTAATATGTATCCTTGCAATGGTCAAGTGCACAAGATACTTACTGCAGAGATACCGAACGACAAAGCGATGGGAACTCGATCGGTACATGGATATGCTCATTAAGCAGGGTGTTGCTTACTTTTTCGTGTATGTTGCCGTCATATCCTTCGTTGCTCTCTATTCTTTCAACCCAAACCAACAAGCATACCAAGCTAAATATTGGTCTCACCAGGATTATGATATTCCAGCTCGTTACCTTGTTGAACGATTTGAATGCAACTCCGACGGGGGGTTGGCTATTTGTGCTGCCAGCCATCGTGGAATACGTGCCGACGTGTACCCTAACCCCTCGGTTCATTATCAGCTTACGGGAGTTGTACGCACGGAATGTGCGAGGCGAGGGCATCGATAGCGCGTTTGGTCTGGCCGGCTCTCGTGTCGGTGTTGGATCTTCGATCATGTTCGCAGACGTCCAGCAGGATGAACCCGAGACCCTCGAGGAAATGCAGATGGAGGTAACAGAGGTTGAGCCGAGTCAGTCACCTGGGCGACTTGTACATAAATAAGTACGGTAAAAGTTCCCATAACACATAGCATCTGGATCACCCATTCTGCAATGCATTATGTATTAGGAGCAATAACCGTTTTCAAACGCGTTAAACAAGTCGCCGTCGTTTTGTTTTCGGTGCCTTCCCGGTGCTCTCGCTGGCATGCACATCTGTAGAATCGAGGACGTGACGGCCATCCCGACGGATTTCAAGCTCACGGTGGTTTTCCACGCAACTTGTACCGGTTGGATAGCTGTAAGCTGACAAAGCATGAAAAAGGACGCGCTTAGTCATAAGTCTTCAACGCTTCCTCCAGGTATGTCCCCGGACGACGGTGAGGACACCAACGACATCGTATCTGAACGAGAAACTCAGTTTATTCCCCGCTCGGACGACGACGACGTGCTCTGGGAGGTCCAAGCGATCACTGCCGAACGTGGCCGGAAATACAAGGTCAAATGGGCAGGGACCGACCCTGCCACAGGGAAGCCATGGGCGCAGTCGTGGGTCGCAAAGCACGATTGCACGGATAGACTCGTGGCAGAATGGAAGGTTAAGAAGAGGCTCCAGTCCAACAAGGCGCGGCGAGGTGTGTGCGACGTAACGCGTGGCGGTCGCACTGACAATTTATTTTGTGGCAGGGAGGCGCACGAGCACGACATCACGCGCGTCGAGTGCGGTACAACGTGCGGCCTCGTCGACGTCGAGCAGTGCGTTGTCGCGACGCGACTCAGCTGAGCAGGAGCCATCTCCTGCCAAGACATCAACGACCGCCACGGGCAAGCGGAAACGCGATTCGACATCTGCCGCATTGCCGACGTCGCCCAGGACGGCCGCACAGGGCGATGATGTGAGACCGCTCAAGAAACCAAAGGTGCTGAACGTGTTATTGTCTCCGGTTTCCTCAGACGAGGGCGAGTTGCTATTTGTCACGTCCGAGGAAGTGCGTGCGATGGGTGCACTGCAGACGAAAGCCAATTCCCCTGTCAAACGTGCGATTTTGGGGTCTGAGGAGGAGGATTCGCCTCGCAAAGATGGCAAGAGCAAGTCTGTCCAACGCTCCGAAGCACGGTCTGTGTCGCGTGAGGGGTCGGGGGTATCTCGTCTCAGGATGACCGAGGTTGTCATTCCATTCTGGAATCGTGCTGTTAAAGACGTCCGTGCATCAGAGGACGAGAGCCTCGGACCGTCTTTGTCTAGGCAAAAGTCGACGCCAGAGCGTCGTTCACTTTGGAAATTACACAAGCCGTTATCCGAGGTCGAGCCGCTCCATCTACCCATTAAGGTCGGACCTCCTCGAGGTGCGAAGCGTCGCAGAAAATCCAGAGAGTCTGGGACATCGAGCAACCCTGGATCTATGCCCGCCAGGTCTCGGGTGAGCAAGTCGTCAGACGAGCATATTCATCCGATAAAACCGAAAAGTCACCCTCACCTAGAGGTTCCTCCCTCTGGCGGACTTCTGTCGACAGAACGGGATACCACCCGTAGCTGTACTCCAACCCCCCCTCCCTCGTGTATATCTGTATCTGCGGCTTCGCCTTGCGTGCGCCCGCATACCTCAGAGCTATCTCCAGGGACTACAGCGAGGCTGGAAATATTCGATCGAATGATGGTGGAACTATCGAAATCAGACGTGGCTGCTCCGGCTGATGTTTATGAGCAAGTGGCAGAGGCTCTGCAATTCAACTATGACGGCGACAGTGGCCCCATGAATGATCCTATGGATAATTTTAATCTTCCCCACCCGCCTAGTTCACTCCCATTGACACCTAATCTGAATCAAGCAAAATCAGACATGATGTCCAATGGACTTGTCGTCCCCGAGAGCGAAACGTCTGGAAATTCTCAGAGTCAACTCAAACCGCCCGCAGTCCCGCTTCACAGTAGGCAGATGGATCTCCCTACGGTTGCTGTCATTACCGCGTCTGCCTCACCTTCGTCTACTCCGTCACCTCCAAACCACCCCCTGGTTCTAAAATTGTCCACTTTTGCAAACCCGCCTTCGAAAGGGCGGATACTCAAACCCGTACCACAGGCATTTCCCAACACGCATCGTTCGTCGATTGCACGATCGCAACCACCCGACTTTGCACCCCCGAGCTCGATCGAAAGTTTCGGAACTCCGCAGCGTGTAAACAAAGGAAAACAGCGAGCGATCGAGGGGGAAGTGGACGAACTCGATAGCAGCCTGCCGGAAGTGGAAGAGGATGACCGGCGGAAAGGAATACCGCAGTCCAAGGCGACGGATGCCGAACTGAAGCGCAGGGGAAAGGAACTCTTCGAGGAAGCCCTACAGAAGCGGGAAATCGAGCGACAAAAGAACATCAAGGCAAAGCGACTGAAGACTGTCAGCAATATTGTCAGCGGGGCGACTTCTTCGCCAGCCGAAACGAAGGCCCTCTCGCCTATTGACGAGACGGAGAACGCACTACCTTTGCAATGGGACGGTGTGGTAGATCCGAGTGGCGGTGCGAATAGTGCGACTTTGGACACACCGGAACAAAGTGAAGCGAAACTGCTGAGTGAGGAAGAGAAGGCGCGTTTGCGGATTGCGCTTCGCCAAGAAGAAGAAGAAAGCACGCAAGAGGCAATGGGCGTTTACCCATGTCCACCTCAGGAATCTCACGCTATCGATGTCGGGGACGTCTCCGTGCAGTTTTCTATGCCTTCCAAGGTAATTCACGTATTGTGACGTCGTCGCTCAGCGAGTCTGAAGTGTTACGCAGGACTGCGGGCAAGCCGAGGATTCTCAACAGTTTGAACAGCCCTCTGCAGACCTCCAGCTTATTAGTGTTATCGTCGAGGCCAGTCAAGAACAGCGACAGGAAGACACTGACACCGAACCGTTGCTACCTAACCAACCAGCTAGCTCTCCAGCACGTCCAATCCCGGAAAATTTGGTACGTCAATCGTTTTTTATTTTGTTGGACCTCTCATTCACGACGTTACATCGTCAAGACTGATTCGCCAAAGCGGAGGCTTGGCGAAGCACTGTCTCTGCTCAACGTTAAGTCAGAAGAGATTCAATGCCTCGGGCGCGAATTGGCTGATGAGCGCAAAAACGTACAAGACTTGAGAGCAGAACTCGCAGAAACCCGACAGACGTTGGAATCGACGAACGCCGCCCAGGCTACTCTGGACAAGGAGCGTGCTGAGTGGGCGCAAGAACTATCCAAACGGGAAAGGGATAGGATCACGCTGGAGCAGCAGCACGAGGAGCTCCATTACCAAAAAATGAATCTTTTGTCGCGCGTAAGCGAGCTGGAGCAGACGGCGGTACGCACTGACGAAACGAATACCAAGTTACTGGAATTGGAGGAAGAACGTGTCGCTTGGACACAAGAACGTGATGGACTTTTAAACAAGTTGGCGCAGCGGGTGGAACCAGTCGTGGACAGCAAAATCCCCGAGGAATATGAACAAGACCTGGCAAGGCGGGAGCCCGAAAGGACTTCATGGGTCGAGGAAACGGCCAAATGGGAGATTGAGCGTGCGGCGTTGCAAGAAAAGGAACAGGCCTTGTCACGCTCCGCTGATGAACTTACGGCTAAGGTCGCGTCGGCGACAGCCGCTAAAGAGTCTGCGGACAGAGACAAGGAGTTTTTCCGTGAGCAATATGCACAGGCTTCCGCGTTCGTTGGTTCCGTTCGCGACGAGAACGCGGAGCTTGAGAAGAGGGCCAAGATCGCTGAAGGACAGGCACAAGAGGGGGTCGCAGCGATCAAGGCCATGTTCGAGGTATGTTTGTTGCCGACTAGGGTCTTGGACGTATGCTCAATTGCGTCGCAAGGGTCGCATCAAAGCACTGCAAGCGGACGTTGACCGTTGGAAAGGGTTAACAGAGCTCTTGCAAGAAAAGGACCGCCGGACGAACGATGAGATTCGTCGTCAGGCTGCACAGACACCCGATCTCATAGACCTTTGCGATCGCCTCAAAACGGAAAACAAGTCGCTGGAATCCAAACTGCAGAAACTCGGCCAGGCACACCAACGCACCGTCCACCAACGGCGTAAGCTGTACTGTGAAATCTACGCGCTTAAAAGGGAGAGGATGTCCCTCCGCTCAAAGTTGTCACGTGTGGTCAAGGTGGCCGAGAGTAGTACTCAGGAAACGTCGGGCTCTGCGCCCGCTCCGCCAATGGAGGGCCCTGAATATATGGACCCAAACGACATGGTGACACTGCCAGACCCACCGACCGAGTCGTCGTTTGAGAGTAACGAGGGACCTGGGTGGTATCCGTGCATGTGGCGTCCTGAATGGAGAGACCAATGTCCACACGTCTTTGACGCCAAAGAGGTATGTGTTTTCTTTTCGTCTTCGCGAGGGTTGAGTCGATCGACACCGTGGAATGTTAGGATCTCGAGAGACATTTGCAACAACATTATTGTAATTTATCGACGGCACAATAATATAAGCTATCGTAGAGGCCCCTTATTTTTCTTTCTTTTTTTGTGGGGGGAGGGGCGATGTGTAAATGACCCTGTCAGTAAAGCAGACGCAAGAGGAACATTCGAAAAGATCATTTACAGCGGTATACAAAAGTCACATCACTATGGAAAGCCGGACAACCGTGCTCTCTCGGATCAAAAAAGATGTCACACTACTTACAAATGTAGAAATATGAGTATCTGGACTTCGAACACCAGTAGTTTGAGCAATGGCAAATATTTTTTTGTCAGCACGGATGTCGGCCCGGCTCTACCAAGAATACGCTCGCCTACATATCTAAGTCAATATCCTCGTCAAGTCCATCTTCTTCATCAGAAAATGCTGTAATGATGAGCGGTGGGGCATCTAATTTATCGGGCTCGCCATCCACTTGTTCACACTCAATATCCAGCTCATCCAATGCATGATGGTGCTCAGGCTCTTCAAAAATTCCATCAGTCAGTTAGCATGGAGATATATAGATTGAACATACAAAGTCCATGACCATTACCAACACTGCCCATATATTCATCCACATTGTCGGGTAGGTCCTGCTGGTTTTCTAACAGCAGGCTGAATTGTTCGTCCATCACTGCTCCCTCTGGATCATCAAAGTCCAAGGATTGCAATATCGGGGGAAGCTCAGTGCAGCCACGAGCCAAGCTGAGGATGTTGAGATATGTGTCCCATATCGAGGTGCGTTCAATGATTGGATGTCCTAAATCACTGTAGCAATGTTCAAAAAAGGTACCAAGTTTGGGTGAGACGAGGTCGAAAACAGGGCGCGTCACATCAACGTAGAGTTTATGGATTTCACCCACAGCCGCACGTCCAACAGTGACCTATAATAATAGCTATTGATAGTAATTGGTTAGCTAATAAATTGGAGAGCTATGTACCTTAAAATCAAGTGCACCATAATCATTTGGACGCTGAAAGATCAGCTCAGGAATGCCGTGAGGAAGTAACTGGGCAGTATAGAATCAGATTCTGCACAAGTGTATTACATAGCAAGCAAACCTTATTCCAGTCATGTCGCTTTAGTGTGTTATTGATGCGATATCGATATTGATCGAGTTCCACCTGGAGCCAAGGGATAAATATCCAGCGAAAAATCATTCTGAAAAAATAGAATATTAGTGGTTATTGTGTCGAAGAAAGGAAAGCTTACATTTGAAGTGTGTTGTCGGGGTCATACCATCCATTATCTACCCCAAGCTGTAGGATAGATTCAAATCCGGGTGAGAAACATCTTCACATCTGTGACCAAGCGATCTCAGGCATAACATTCTTCTTTTTCCTCATCCATCGGTGCTGGACAAACCTGACTAAGGATGGATTGTGCATTTGGCGAAGCATTGTTTGAGCATTTGCAACCCCGAAGTTTTCAGTCCCCGGATTGCTCTGAGTTATAAGTGGCATGTCTAGGTAAATTTAGCATATGATGTCGACAAAGAGCACTGCACACACTTACAACCAAGGTCCTCGACGGTTTCCAAATAATATGAAAGAATCAGCTGAGGATTCCGGTTAGAATGCCAAATTTTCAACCACACAATTCGGCCCGAAAATGGTTCAACAGCAATGTGAAGTGCCAAGCCAAAGCGCAACCACTTATCATGCTGATCGAGTGCCCAGATATCGTTTACACCAGCTGCCCAAGTTCTCTGGCCAGATCCGAGTTGATCCCAGCCCCAAAGCACTTATTGGTGTTGGAGCTTTCAAAACAGCGCAAACAGCTCAACTTATTCTCTCTATGCTCCGCCCTTCTGGCCTTGGGTCGCAGCCTTGTCAACATGCAGTTGCAAAACGACCATATATTCGGCGTGAGAACCCCGATGGGAAACCATCATTCAAATGCTATGCGATTGCTGATGAACTCCAAAAGCTCTACTCCGAGGCAAATCTGTTATACTGGGCTCAATCTCTCTTGAGTACAACTTACGACTTCGTCGACAATGCGCTTGCCAATACCAGTATAGAGCCGCCAATTTTTACCATTCCTCGTCTACGCTTTGTTGACAGTGGCCTAGCCCTCACCACTTCGGGCGGTGATAAAGTTGCTGGTAAATTAGCTGTTGGCCGTAAGCCAGGCTCTGTGGGTATTGCGTACCTTGTTGAGGAGCTTATTCCGGATGGCAAGCCTTTTCTCAAGTATATCCACAATGGGACACCTCTGCCGCTTTTACACCGTGACCACCCGGACTACGAAATTGCCGAGTTTTTGGCATTTACACAGCATATTCAATATGCTAAGGTAACTAAATGTCAGGCATACATTTCTGATTATCAAGGTATGGCATAAATTTTTATTCTTGAATATTATACTGACCACTTTTGCAGGAAGCGGTTTGCTTTTGACAGATCCACAAATCATGACCCACCTGTAAGCTTCATCATTTCCATCTGCATAGTATTTAAACTTATTTCTACACAGCTCCATGAGCCAAGGTGAAAATATATTCGGTAAAGGAAACTTAGAGAAAGGTGTGGCAGAGTTTGCAAATCAGCATGTATGCAACAAGTACTATAAGTGGCCAGAATTTGGCCTTGCTGAACTTGGCAACAATGGGATGTGCAAGCAGTCTGATGCAGAAAGGTCAGAGGAAGTTGCTGAGATTGTTGGCAGTTCGGCAGTGTAGTAGACTCAATCCTTCATGTATTTCTATGTGCTCCACCTCAAACATATATTTTCTGATGAAGAAGATGGACTCAGTGAGGATATTGACTTAGATATGTAGGTGAGCATATTCTTGGTAGAGCTGGGCCAACACCTATGCTGACAAAAAAATATTTGCCATTGCTCAAACTACTGGTGTTCAAAGTCCAGATACTCATATTTCTACATTTGTAAGTAGTGTGACATCTTTTTTGATCTGAGAGAGCATGGTTGTCCAGCTTTCCATAGTTCACATTTCAAATGGTGATTGGTTGTGAAAGTCAGACTTACAGAAGTTTGTGTTTTGGGGCAAAGATCCAGTCAATACAGGAAATTTGTGCTCTAAAGGCAAGAAGAGCAGTGGTTCTACATCCATGACATTAGAGTCATTGGTTGGTTGGGTACAAGGAGTGAAGGAGAATGAGTGGATGGTATTACCTTATTTGTGGCATGCTGCAATTTCTAATGCTTATTGTTCTATACTGGCAAAGTGGGCTGCCTTTATATACCAATTATAGATTTGGTTTGGAATTTTCTCTATGATATGGATATGATGCATTAGAGAAACAGGGATTTTAGATGCAAAATAATTGATTAGAACTTGACTATTGCTGATCCTAGTAATTGTGACTTTGTTGTGAAAATTTGCAATATATTTCTAAAGAAATGAGCTGTACCCTTCAGAGTGGCTTTTGTAGATGCATTTTTTGGCTAATCAGGCCAAGGATTCTCCTTTGATATTAGCATTTTTGAAAGATTCTTTGAACTTCTTTTCAAAATCAGCCCAGTTTTCCAAGACAAATGTTCTACTGGTCAATTTTACTTCTTGAAAAGTATTTGCCCAAGTAAGAGTGATTTTCTTTTTTATAAAGAAGAGAGCATGTGATTTGTTTGTTTGCTATGTCATAAATTTTGTCATTAACAGTGAGATAGAGTTGAATAGATCAGAGCCATGGAAGCTCTGCCATAGGAGCCATCAAATCATCTGGAATATGAAAATGGAGTTTAGTAGATTTTACTAAAGTGGTCATGGCAGATGCAGGTGAGACTGGTGGAGGTGAAATAAGATTCTGCCAGTCTATGATTAGAGAGTAGAGCTAGATGGTATGGGAACTCATGGGATTACCAGGGATTGTTTGAGTTGGGCTGTTAAGTCTTATGTATCTGAAGTTTTCTAGATGAGAGATTTATCAAGATCAGTTGGGATTTTCTTTGAAAAGTTGAACTCTGTTGAAGATGTTGGTGAGTTTTGGTGGTGTCACCAACCAAAGTATCAGTTCAGGTGAATGATGGGCAAGCTAGAATAATACTAGTCACAGTAAGTAGAGCTTAGTTCTCTTGTTGGCCAGATGGTATATATGTTACACTTTGCCCTGAATAGAGTGGAGTGTAGCCCTTAGAAGACTTGATCTTCAAAGCAAGACAGGAACTGGTCATGGATATCATATTAGCACACATCCATGAATAGGATCAATAACAAAAAAATAGAGTCTAATCAAGAGGAGGACAAGAACTCATTAAAAAATGTATGCAATTTAGCTATGCCAAAACATCAAGAATACAAGAGAAGTTGAAGACAACTTTAGGGAGCTAGGACAGAGGCTGAAGATCAAGCCTATAATTAAAGGAGACTAAGGCTAAGGTACATGGGCAAAGTGGCTAGAGTTTATATAGTATAGAGAATATCCAAGAAAGAAATCAAGAAGGCAATGTCCATAAGAAGAGATAATCAAAGATAATAGAAATAGAACAAGGATAACTCAGAGATAAGAGAAATGAAAGATCTAGGATGAAGATAAAAGCATGGATTGGATCAGGAGAAGCAAAATAAAAAATGGAAATTAAAAATGCAACCATAAGAGCAAAAGAAGACAAAGTGAAGATAAATAAAAAGGCTAAGAAAGAGAACTCAGCTATAAACACACCCATATAAGGGATGTTATAGAGATCAGGAGGTGAAGGGAAATGTCTGTGATACAAGGATCAAAGAAGAAAGAGAGATATCAAGAAGAAAAAGCCAAAGATAAAGAGCATCAAGGTGTGACAAATCTAAAAGAAACTTTTCTGTTGGAGCAAATGCGAACCAAAAACAATGGAAGCATCATTGAGATGTGCTTGGATCTGAAGGAACATCTAATAAAAATCAGATGTGACAAAAATAAAATATTGTTGGAAAATTTAGAATGCTGTAAGGCAGAGTGAAGTTCCCGTGAAAGAAAAAACACAGAAAGCACATAAAGCACCATCAGGAGATGTTCAGTGGCAAGGAAATGCATTGGATGATAAGCCAAATTGATAGCAAGAAGGTTCCTGATCATATGGAAGATAATTATAAAGCAAAAGAAGGTCCAATAATCAATCAATGAAAACTTGGTGGAATCTGTGACTGAAACACTCCAGATGCTAAGGCCCAAATGTATAGGCCAAAATGCCTTCAATCATCTTCAAGAGTATCGCCTTGGGCTTCGGCACCAAGGGCTTATCTTCAATAGATACCTTGCTGGTGGAGTCTTGATACCAGGCCTTGCTACCTAGGGTTGACTACCTGGCTAGCTCAAGGACTTAGAGAGGGCTTGCTTTAGAGAGGATGGAAATCCCTAAACTTTGAAGGGAAGATCCAGGACTTCAAGACTGGGGATCCAGTCCTGTCTCTCTGGGGGGTTTATATACAAAAGGACTATGTACACATATGTATATGGGATCTAAGATATAATATACACTACTTATATAAATGTCCATTATCATCCAATAGAAATACTCTAAGAATCTAAGGAATAGATATAAGTCATAAATGTTGTAAGAAGCATACCATGCTGTCAAAGCATGTTGTCATGACAAATAAGAAATGACCTAGTGCATGAGGCTAGCATGCACATCTAATAGATAAGGCATAGCCTTCAAGGCTGTGGTCATGAGGGAACCACATTCCAGTGGCAGATCTTGAGATAAATAAGATCTAAAGATAAATATCAAATGAGACCCTTGATCCATGCTGCTGCTGCATGTCTTCATGTACAGCTTTGCAATGGAAGGGAATTCCATGGATCTAGAATAAATACCATAAGGAACCTGCATGGTGTGGCAGCATGCTGCAACCATGAGGCATAAATAAGAATGAGTTCATGGGACTCATAAAGAAGAGTGAGTCCTTGTGACTCATAGATAGAGACCCTGAGTCAGGGAACAAGATTCCAGATCATGTTGTG
>JBBPKM010000636.1:0-12986 GCA_038089255.1 Austroboletus rostrupii | reverse complement strand
CACAATATGCCTGACAAGGGATATGGCACATGTCCAACCTCTCCAAACCCTCTTCCATACTGTGTTAGCCAATGGACAATTTATCCCCAACCCAGCATTGACATGCACCATGCTTACCATGTCTATGGATCTGGCCATTCATGCAAAAAAAAAAGAAATCATTCTGCCATCTCAATATGCCAAGTTCACTAATATCTTCTCTGACGAAGATACACTGCTACTGCCATCACAAGATTGTGACCATGAAATCAATCTTGCAGATACCTTCAAACCAAAGATCAAAAAGTTGTACCTGCTCACGACAGACAAATGCAAAGCCCAGGATGAATTCCTGAATGAAAATTTAAAATCTGGAAAAATACATCCATCAATCTCTCCACAAGCCACACCATTTTTCTTCATCAAAAAAAAAAAAAGGAAAACTCCAACCAGTACAAGACTACTGATACCTAAACGAATACACAATCTGTGACGCATACCCCCTTCCTCTTATCTCCAACCTCTTGGACAAATTACGAAACACCTGAGTCTTCACAAAATTCAATGTGCGGTGGGGATACAACAATATTTGTATCAAAGAAGGGGATCAATGGAAGGCTGCTTTTATTACTCATTGAGGACTTTTCAAACCAGTTGTCATGCCCTTTGGCCCAAAAAACGCACCAGCAACCTTTTAACGGTTCATGAATAAAGAATTTTGTGACCTTATCGCCGAAGGATGAATTGTCATCTATATGGATGATATCCTTATTTTCTCTCCCGATCAGCCCACACACGATGAAACAACACAACGCATCCTTCAGCGCATGCACAAGCTTCACCTCTGACTCCATCTCGCTAAATGTCTATTTAATTTGGAATCAGTGGAGTACTTAGGCATGATTGCACAACTAGGATCTCTCGTGATGGACCCTATTAAACTTGAGGGCATCGCTTCTTGGCTGACCCCAGCCAAACCAAAGGATGTCCACTCATTTTTAGACTTTGCCAACTTCTATCGACATTTCATCCCTGGATACTCCAACATCGCCTGACCCCTCCTTGACCTCACCAAAAAAGATTATCCATGGTTGTGGATGCCCACCTGCGAAACCACCTTCACACAGCTCAAAAAAAAATTTACATCCCAACCCATTTTGCAGATGCCCGACTCCTCTAAACTGTTTACCATTGCCACCGATGCCTCCAAATATGCTACCAGGGGCATCCTCCTTCAGACTGATGAAAACAGAGAATGGCATCCCTGCTTCTATCTGTCACAAACATTTTCTGCCCCAGAATGAAATTACGATATCTATGATCATGAACTCTTGGCTGTCATTCGCACGCTAGAGGCCTGGCAACATTACCTCCTTGGGTCAGCTCACCCTGTCCAAGTATTCACCGACCACAAAAACCTCACTTATTTCAAACAGCCCCAGAAGCTCAACCGCTGCCAGGCATGATGGCTTCTTGATATTGCCAACTATGATCTCTGTATCTCCCATGTCCCAGCTTCCCACCTCGCTGCCCCCGATGCTTTGTCCCGACACATTGATCATTGTCCCAATGACTTCACCGATAATACGGAAGTAACCCTTCTCCCTCCTATGCTTTTTGTTAACCACATCAATGTTACTCTCCACAACTAACTCTCTGAAACCTCATCCATGGACCCGTTTGCCCTTAAAACATTACAATCTATCAACAATGACATCCCACTTGCCCTTTGCTCCCGTCTCGCAGATTGGCAGCACTGTGATGGGGTCCTATTATATCATAACCATGTATATGTTCCCCCTGATGTTTCTCTTCACTGCTCTATTGTTGCCCACTGCCATGATCATGTTACAGCCAGCCATCCTGGTTATTTGAATACTCGCCAACTCATTGTGGCCGAGTTCTGATGGCCTGGTCTCACAGCCTTTGTACAGTCTTTTGTCTCTGGCTGTGGCATCTGTCAACAAAACAAGGTTAATATGCACCCAACCACTCCTCCTCTCACACCAATTGCCTCCACCTGTACACACTCTTTTCAACAGATTTCCTGTGATCTCATCACTGATATTCCCCTTTCCGCCGGCTTTGATGCACTCTTGGTCATGGTCAACCATGGGCTTACAAAGGGGGTAATTTTATGCCCAACTAAGAAAACTGTAACTGCTGAAGGCATAGCAAACCTCTTCTTTCACTCCATTTATCAACGTTTCAGTCTTTACAATAAGATCATTTCAGATTGAGGCCCACAATTTGTGTCTACCTTTGCAAAAGAACTCAGTCGACTCCTCAACTATAAGCTGGCCTTGTCAACAGCTTACCATCCCCAAACAGACAGAGAAACTGAGCATGTCAACCAGGAGGTGGAAATGTATCTATACATCATATGCGGAAATCACCCAACAGACTGGACGGACCATATTACAATGGCAGAATTTGTACACAATCACCGCCTGCACTCAGTTATGGGAAAGTCCCCATTCACCCTGATAATGGGATATGAACCCCAGACACTCCCAGAAATAATCCCATCCACTGCTATCCCAGCTGTAGAAGTCCATTTAAAAAACCTAATAGCAGCACGACAGGAAGCCTTGGCTGCATATGAACTCGCGTGACAAACCATGAGCAAAAGAATGCGCCAAACTTTTGTACTATTTAAGCTAGACAAAAAAGTATGGCTTGAAGCCCACAACCTGAAACGATCAATCCTTGACCCAAAATTCGCACCAAAATGCGAGGGTCCCTTTACCATCACACAGGTCTTATCGCCCATTACCTATTGCCTCCATCTACCAAGGACATGGAAAATTCATGATGTTTTCCATGTTTCCCTCCTAACTCAGTATATTGAAACTGAGACATATGGACAAAACTTCCCATCGCCATTTCCTGACCTTATTGTAGGAGAAGAGGTGTACGAGATTGAAAGGATCTTACGTCATCGTGGAAGACCAATGGCCTGTTCATATCTAATCCAATGGAAAGGGTACACAGTGGAAGATGACTCATGGGTCTCAGAAAAGGATCTCCATCATGCATGGACCCTCCTTAGCGATTATAAGAAATGACTTTGAACTCTGAAGTCACCTCAGAAACTCATCCAAGAATCTACAAAGCAATATGTCCACCAATACACCTGTCGTCTCCATCTCCTCTCCTTCCAGCCTCATCCAATCCACTGCACCATCCCCTACATCCTCACGCCCCCCGACCCCTATTGTCACCCTGGATGCCATCGAGCAAGTCACTCAAGAACAGACAACCCCTCCAGCTCGCTTCTCTATCCACTCCGTGGAAATACCCCGTACTGCTCACCATTGGAAGAAACCTATCGCAGGAGTAATACAGTCTATCGCCTATGACCAAATCTTAGAAGACTCACAGTACGCCACTTCCATCAATGTTCACATGGAACCCAACTCCGCCGTTCATTCGCTGTATATGCTCTACCTCCAGAGTACTTCTATTTTGACAATGGGAAACATCCTGGTTCAAAGCCTTCAAATGTCCAGCCATGGACAATGCCTCTTACATATTGGAAAAACGATGAAAGCAAACGTGGTCATGGCCATGCATGAGTTAGACTTAATGGAGTTCTTGATGGATATAGACCACTACTGTCAAGTAGTCTACAACCAACCATCACTAGCCACCAGACTCTCAGACAGCCCCTCTACCCCATCAGCCTCTTCTATCTCACTGCAATCAGATGAAGAAAGATTACTCACACGCACTGATGCCTGGTGGACAGGCAACGATGGATTTGACCCATTACCAGCCAATCACCCATGATACAACCAGGCCTGTTACCAATGCCACCAGCTTGGCCATATGCAAGTCGATTGTCGTTTTTATCAGTGCTTCCATTGCCTCTGGTGGGCTCCTTGGTTAATACCAAGTCTGCTTGCTCCTAATCATTCTCTTCTGGTCAGTCTATTGAGCGCCAGGTCTTCATTCTACTTTTGAGTGAACGCTTCCTCAGGCTACCCCTAACGAGGTCCTTTTTATTGATAATGGATTTGGTTCATCTGAGGCTATGCTCCAACCTACCTGGTCGAAGTGTAACAGAACCACTTTGAACTTCACTGTGGTGTATTCATATTCATGTGATATTCTTCTTATGGTATATTTCATATATGTCTATGCATTTTCATTATGACTTCCGTCTCTATGCTTACATTTCATATATGTCCTTGTACTTCATCTCCAGATCCACTATGCCTTTGTTTCACATGATTTTGTATTTCATATGGATTTTTGTACTTAAACCTTGCCACTTGCTTGTATTTCCCCTTAGTATGAATATCATTGTTCCCTCCACACTCAGCATAAGTCTCTTTTTATTGCTCTCCTCCGACTTTGTTCGACTTCATCTCTTTTGTCCTCTGTCTCTCTAGTCTCCGATTTGTCATTCTGCAAGGCCAGATCTGGTCAAGGGTATGACACATAAGTCCTGTGTCAAGGCCAAGTGTAACATTATAGCTCTATTCTGTCTTTACAGGTTTCTGTACCTGTTACTACTTATCCTTCTTCTCTTTGATCAGTATTCTGCTTCTCTATGTTGGACTTTGCCGGAGAAGCATGATCAGGTTTGGGACTTTAACAAGCATGCCAAGCAAAGTTATTCATGAATGCATTATTCCTGTTCTTCTGTAGTTAGTTTTTTAAGGCAGACAATATCTATATTCATAGCATTTGGATTGCAGATAGGTTGTGGTCACAGAGTAAAGAAGGACAAGTAGGTAGTGTTACTGTATTTATGTCTTGTGGTGATTTCTATGGCTCTTTCTTCCACACTTGCAAAATGAGCAACCTTGGTGTATGTTAAAGTCCTGAACCTGATTGCACTTCTCCAGCCAAGTCTGACATAGAGGAAGCAGAATACTAATTGAAGAGATGAAGATTAAGTAGCAACAGGTACGGAAATCTGAGAGGACAGAAAGGAGCTATAACTTACACTTGGCCTTGATGCAGGACTTATGTGTCACGCCCTTAACCAAACCTGGCCTTGTGGAACAATGGGTTGGAGACTAGAGAGACAGAGGACAGAAGGGGTGAAGTTGAACAAAGTCAGCAGAGAGCGATAAGGAGAGACTTATGCTGAGTGCAGAGAGAATGATAATATTCATACTAAGGGAAAATACAAGCGAGTGGTGAGGTTTAAGTACTAAAGTCTATATGAAATACATAAGCACATGAAATGGAGATATAGTGGATTTGGAGATGAAGTACAAGGACATATATGAAATGTAAGCATAGAGATGAAAGTTATAATAAAAATGCATAGAAATATATGAAATATATCATAAGAAGAATATCATATGAATATGAATGCTCTGTGATGAAGTCCAAAGTGGTTTTGGGTTGTCGCCTGCCAGAGATGAGAGATCTAAGGTTGCTGCATATCGGAGATCAGAGAAGTAGCTCAAAGGAGGGCGAATGAGGCCAGAGTTACATATGGGAATATAATAGTGCCCCCCTGTTAAGGCTGAGCCCTTGAAGCCAAGAGTACTATGACCCGAAGTTCCCAAATCCACTTCAAGTGGCCAATGAGCCACTATGTAGTGAACAAGCGAAGTGCTCCACCAAGTCTAAACCAAGAGGCCAAAGAGCCACTGTAAAGAAGACAATGCAGAGATCAGATCAGCACACCTAAGAATAGGGGCCAAAGTGGGTAAGCAAGCAAAGAGTTCCATGAAAGCAGAGACTAAATATGATATGGCGGGTTATATAAGACAGACCTAAGCAGTGAGACTTGTTCATCAACCACCTCTTCATCCACCACCATCACCATGTTCCAACAGCCTAACCCTGTGTTACAACTTATCCCTACCTTGATAGCCCCACTACACTTTTTTCTAGATCAGCCATCTCCTGCTCTTCCTACCAGGGATCCCTCCACCCCAGCATGATCCTGGCATCCTCTAGGCCTCTTTTGGGCTCTTCTGAGCCATTCCCAGGTTGTCCCTGGATATTTCCTACCAGTTGCTCTTTATGAGCCTCCTAGCCTCCTTTTATCCTTGAATCAGGATCACAACCTGATCTCTCTTGAATGCATCACATCTGGCATCCTCCAGATGCTTCACCTGCTTACCAGATACTCTGTACTTTGACCTGACATCATTTGATCTCATCCTGGAATGTCCTCTTCACTGAGTGCACATCTTCTTCTTATCAGGTCAACCTCCAGTTCTTCTAGAAGCACTCCCAGGTCTCCAGATCTTCCCTAGATCATGCTCCTAAAGATCTCCCTTGAATCCAGTTGCATCAGCCTCCTCTGATGCTCCTCCCTGACCACTTCTCCCTAATCTGGCTTATAATTAGATCAGAGTCTCCTCCTGGTACCTTGTTTGACTTCAGACCCAACTCCTGGAGTCCTCCTTGCTTATCTGTGCCTACTGGGCTTCCCTCCAAGTCCACCCACAGTCACTTGGGCCATCTGGCCATATCCAGACTGCTTACCCTTTAACAAAGGCTAAAGCAATCCAGACCACATCTGATCTCCATCAAATGTTCACCAGAACCCTTGGCTCTCCTGCCAGGATCCAGACAAGTCCCTAGCACCTCTGTGTGCCCTTGGGCATATCCTGATGTGTCCTCTTCATTGAGATCATGCTTTACCTGATTATACCAGAACTTCCAAATCATCTCCTAATCCTAGATCCAACCAGAATCCTTTTATCTTTACACAAGACTCAAAGCCAACTGTCCTTTGTTGCTCCAGGCATTCCACTGGATGCTCCTCAGTTCTCTCCGGTTCCCCTTGCCGCCTCAAGGCTCTCTGATCCATATTTGGCACCTTTCAGATATGTCTCCTCCTTGTACCTGTCATGTATGGCTATCCACCATGTGTATCTTTGATCCAGTCACTTCTAGATTGATTCTAGGAGTTCTCTGAACTTGCTCCAATCCATCAGAACCCTCCCTGATGTGTCTCCACTTCCCCTGCATCCAGATCTCTTCTTCCTAAATCTCCTTCTAGTCTCCTAAATTCTCTTTGGCACTCTCACTATAGTCCCCACTTGATCTCCAGCACTCTCCGAACATCCCAGACTCTCTCCTGTCACTGCCTCATCAACAGTCACAGTACTTCGCCAAGATATCACTGATTGATCATCAGAACCTTCTCCTGTCTCCTGATTTTTATTCATTTGATCAGGAACCATCTTACTGCACATCTGGCTTATTAGCCAATGCTTCCCATCGATCCTGGGCATCTCCTCATGGTGCTCCATCTGCTTTCTGTTTTCCTTCTCTCACAGGAACCTCAAATCTGCCTTCTGGCATCCTAAATCTCCAATAGATCTTTTATCGAGTCACATCTGATTCTTATCAGATGTTCCATCAGACCCTTGTGCATCTTGATGGTGACTTTCCAGTCACTTGGCTGTGCTTGCTCCAATAGCAAGTCTTCTCTAGATTTGTCACACCTCCTTGGTGCTCCTCATCAGTTTCCTCCTATTTCCTTATTCTTTTTGTTTCCTCTTGATCTCTTATACCACAGACATTCTTCTTTATCTTCCAGTCTCCCTGTCATTCCCTATATGGGTGTATTCATAGCTGAGTTCCCTTTCTCAGCCTTTCTCCTTGATCTTCACTTTCTCTCCTATCTGCCTCGAGGCTGTACAACTAGTCTTCTTTCTTATCTTGCTTCTTTGATCCAATCTATGCCTTTCCCTTAACCCTAGATCTCTTATCTCCTATCTCTGACTCAGTCCTATCTTGTTCCATTCTTGCTATCTCTGACTTGTCTTTTATCTGGTATATAGCTTTCTTGATTCCTTTCTTGGACATTCTCTGTACTATATAAACCCTAGCTACTCCATCCATGTACCTTAGCTTTAGTCTCCCTTAATCAAAGGCTTGATCTTCAGCCTCTGCTCCAGCTCCTTAAGGTTGTCACCAAGTCCTCTTATATCTCCAGTATTCTGGTATAGCCATATGGCGTGCATCCTTGATGAGTTCTTCACTGGACTTCACTCTTTTCACCTTGATACTATTCATGCAATTGTGCTGATAGGATATCCAGTCCTTCCTGAACTCACCTTGCCCTGGAGGTCAAGTCTCCTAAGGGCTACACTCCACCCTACCTGGGCAAAGTGTAATACCCTGTATATGAAGCCAAGAAGTGTGCACTGCAGGAGCAGATCAATGTGCTCATTTGGAAGCAAGAATGCATGGAGTGTGAGGAGCATGAAGAGTTCAAAAGATGTAAGGAGGAGGAACACAAAAAACACCAGCAAAGGCAGTGCAAGGTGGCAGAGAGAGCATGGTGCATGGCAGAGGAGCGAGCATGCTGAGAGGTAGAGGCAGAGTATGCAGAGTAGGAGCATGTGGCAGAGGAGAATTGGTAAAGGGAGAACACCAAAAAGTGCAAGAGGAAGTGCAAGGCACAGGTGAGTACCTCAAACAGAAGACAGTGAATACTAACGTGTTACACAGAAATAGATTGTCATCAATGATTCGGATAACAAGAAGGAGGATGGGGTGTGCTGCCAGCCACAGGGCTACCAGGAGGGTAGTCCCTGTGAGTGGTATATCCAGTGCAGCAAGGAGTGCTAGCCAGCAATGATGAGCAGGAGGACATCTTGCTTGTCATGCATGGCAGCCCATGTGACCTGCAAGCAGCAGCACGAGGAAGGTGAGTTGATAGACCAGAACATACCCCACAAGAGAATGCAGATGTATGTCGCAGTTCTGCCAAAGGAGCTGAGCACCAGCAAGGTGTTCAAGAGGGCATTTGAGGCCCTCATCATCAGGGTACTTGAGTGCCTCGACAAGTTCACTGAACAGAGTTGCAAACAGGAAAAGGAAAGGGCAGCGATGGAAAGAAAGAGGTTAGGGTTGGAGAGGGAAAGGGCAGCACGAGAGAGGCACCAAGAGCAGAGGGAGATCCAGCATGAGGTGCAGGAAATTGAGGCAGCAAGGCATCTCAGAGGCCATAAAGTCACAGATGCCAGGGCCCAGACAAAGGTTCTAGAAGAAGAGCTGAAGAAAGAGTCAGAGGGAGGAGACAAGAAGAATGAAGACGAAACAGAGTAGATAAATAGATAGATTTGTTTGTTTTTTCTGTAATTTTAAAAAAAAATCTTTCTTTTTGTAATATTTTCTTTTTTGTTTGTCTGTTCTTTTGTGAATAAAAATACAATGCCTGGAACTCAGGAATGACAGAATCAGAGAGAAAGGAAAAAACATAATGCCCAGATCACATAGTTGGAGAACTGAAACACAAAGTGAGCAGGACTTCAGAGATGACCTACAAAGCTTGGTATGGACTGGGCTTGCTCAGATACTTCTGGTGGAAGTCCCTTACAAGTTCCAGAGTATTCTCTAACTCCATAGCTAGAAGCCAAGATATTTCCTTATTAGTCCCCTCATAATCAAGCCAACACACCAAGTATAGGAGTTGGCAGTAATGCCTTCTTCAATCAATCTTGGAGTTAAGAATCTCCACGATCTCATACTCGGGCTCACCATCAACCTCAACTGAAGGAGAAGGCAGCTGAACTCAGTCCAGAATAGTATTTGGAATAGAAGGTTCTAACTGAGAAATGTGAAAGACAGGATGAGCGGAATAGAGAGAATCAGGGAGATGTATAGTAAAGGAATGAGAACCTGGTTGCATGATAATCACAAAAGGTTCAAGATTCTTTTGGGTGAGTTTTTTTGAGGGTCATGTCATTCATAAGAACTTTGCTTTGATATAAACTTTATCACCGATTTTGAAGTCAGGGGCAGGGCTCGTCTAGTGTCCGCTGGTCCCTGATAACACTTTTGCACTACTTGAAGTGAAGATACTTGTAGAGCTTGTCTAAGTCTGTGACATAGCTCACTGCAGCTGAAGACTTTAGTTGTAAATCAGGAAGAACAGAAATATTTGGATGATAGCCCTTATTGGCAAAAAAGGGTGAGACATCTGTAGTAGCACTTGGTGCATTATTATAGGCAAACTTGGTGAGCAGTAAGAACTCTGCCCAATTGTCCTGCTGATAATTAGTGTACACATGGAGATATTGTTCCAACATTTGGTTAGTGCACTCCATCTAGCCATCCCTTTCAGCATAGTATCTAGATGTGAAATGAAGACACACATCTAGGGCTTTATCCAAGGATCAGAAAAAATGAGAAACAAACTCAGAGCCTCTGTCAGAGGTGACATGGCTTAGAACTCCATGCTTGGAGAACATATGCATCAAGAACAACTTCACCAATTTGGCTGAAGTGATTATGTCATGAGTCAGAATGAAGATAGCCTGTTTAGAAAGGCAGTCAATGATGGTGAGGATAGAAGTAAAATCATTGGAGGCAGGTAGCTGCTTGATGAAATCCATAAAGATTGAATTCCACAGTTTCTCCAGAACTGAAAGCTGTTTAAGGAGACCATAGGGGTGGTGTTGGGAAATCTCAGCATGGGCACACAACATGCAAGAACTAACATAGTTCTTGACAAACACTCAAATATTAGGCCACATGTACTCTCGACAGATGAGTTCAAGAGTGCAGTTCTGATCAAAGTGATCCATGGTCAGATGGTCATGGAAAGTCCAGAGAACCTGAAGTCAGAAATCATCCACATTAGGGACATAGATGTGACTGTTGCAAAGTAAGCACCCATTGGAGGCAATGACCTAGCAAGGATCATTGGGGGACAAAAGGATAAAAGTGAAGGTAATGGAATTACAAGGAAGAGCTGCGATAATGTCGGAGTGGAGCTAATCAATGTCAACAAGGAATAAGGCATGGAGACCAAGTTCTCATGGCATGGCTGTGCCAGCCTCATGTCCTATCTATTCTCTGGAGTCACAACATGATCTGGAATCTTGTTCCCTGACTTAGAGTCTCTATCTATGAGTCACAAGGACTCACCCTCTTTATGAGTCACATGAACTCACTCTTATCTATGCCTCATGATTGCAGCATGCTGCCACGCCATGCAGGTTCCTCATGGTATTTATTCCAGAAGCATGGGATTCCCTTCCATTGCAAGGCTATACATGAAGACATGCAGCAGCAGCATGGATCAAGGGTCCTATTTGATATTTATCCCTAGATCTTATTTATCTCGAGATCTGCCACACTGGAATGTGGTTTCCTCATGACCACAGCCTTGAAGGCTATGTCTTATCTATGCTTCTTATTTGACATAACAACATGCTTTGACAGCATGGTATGCTTCTCATGACACTCATGACTTATATCTATTCTGTAGATTCTTAAAGTATTCTTATTGGACAATAACAAATGCTTATGTAGTTATTGTATAGTATATCTTAGATCCCATGTACATATGTGTACATAGTCCTTTCGTATATAAACCCCAGGGCAACAGGACTGGATCCCCAGTCTTGAAGTCTTGGATCTTCCCTCCAAAGCCAAGGGATTTCCATCCCCCTCTAAAGAAGTCCTCTCAAGTCCTTGACCTAGTACGGGGTAACCAGTCCCAGCTAGCAAGGCAGGGATTCAGACTTGTTCCTTAAAGTCTACATTCCAAACCCTTGGTGTCATAGCCCAAGGTGACACTCTGAAGACATACAGACACTGTTCTGGCCTTATGTTCAGGCCTGAGCAGTTGGAGTGTTTCAAGTAGCATGTAGCAATGCAGCAAGATTCACTATGGAGAAAATCAGCCTCAGATTGCCTGGATTGACATGGGTGAAGTTCACTCCCCTGTCTTTAGGATAGACATCCCATTGATGAGTGAGCACATCGGGTTTAGCATCCAATTTGCCTGGACAATATTGAACTGTCAAATTAAACTGGCAGAGGTATTCCAACTAGTGAATCTGTCTGCAGGTCAAAATTTCATAGAAGTGAAATACTTGAGATTTTTATGATCTGTGACCATATTAATAGGTGTGCCAGAGCCTTTGAGATAGCGATGCCAGGCACAAAAAGCCTTGAAAATAGCAAGGAGCTCTTTGTCATATGTGTCATAGTTTAACTCCAAGGACTGGAGAGTCCAAGAAAAGAACATGATGAGATGGAGTTTGCCATCAGGAAGCATAATTGAGAGAATATCTGCAATAGCATAGTTAGAGGCATCAGTTTCCACAGTAATCAGAACATCTGGCATTCAATGGACAAGAATTGGAGTGCTGGTAAACATGTTTTTCAAGTCATTGAACACTTTTTGATAAGCATCAGAAAAGACCCAGGGGACATTCTTCTGGGTTAGATGCATTAGTGGTACAACAATTTCAAAGTAATTATGAATGAAATAACGATAGAAATTAGCAAATCTAAGAAAGGACTGAATGTCCTTGACCTTCCAAGGTTCAGGCCAATCAATAATGGCTGTCACCTTTTCAGGTGACATTGTTAAAGTCCCGAACCCAATCACACTTCTCCAGCCAAGTCTGACATGGATGAAGCGGAGTACTGATCGAAGAGAAGAAGGATGAGTAGTAACAGGTATGAAAACTTGTGAAGGTGGAACGGAGCGATAACGTTACACCTGGCCTTGACACAGGACTTATGTGTCGCATCCTTGACCAGACCCAGCCTTGCAGAACAATGGATTGGAGACTTAGAGAGACAGAGGGCAGAAGGAGCAGAGTTGAATGAAGTCAGCGGAGAGTGATAAGGAGAGACTTATGCTGTGTGTGGAGGGAACAATGATATTTGTACTAAGGGAAAATACAAGCGAATGGCAAGGTTTTAAGTATGAAGTCCATATGAAATA
Organism: Austroboletus rostrupii; assembly: GCA_038089255.1. Taxonomy (NCBI): domain Eukaryota; kingdom Fungi; phylum Basidiomycota; class Agaricomycetes; order Boletales; family Boletaceae; genus Austroboletus; species Austroboletus rostrupii. The sequence goes on along the minus strand of JBBPKM010000636.1, from coordinate 325 downwards.
CATAAGCACATGAAATGGAGATATAGTGGATCTGGAGATGAAGTACAAGGACATATATGAAATGTAAGCATAGAGATGGAAGTCATAACAAAAATGCATAGACATATATGAAATATACCAGAAGAAGAATATCACATGAATATGAGTGCTCTGTGATGAAGTCCGAAGTGGTTCCGGGTTGTCACCTGCTGGAGATATGAGGTCTAAGGTTGCTGTGCATCGGAGATCAGAGGAGTAGCTTGGAGGAGGGTGAATGAGACCAGAGTTACATATGGGGATATGACAGTGCCCCCCCGTTAAGGCTGAGCCCTCAAGGCCAAGGGTA
>JBBPKM010000635.1:0-12994 GCA_038089255.1 Austroboletus rostrupii | reverse complement strand
AAGTGAAACTTACCTCAGTCGCTGCCCAGGAGTGTGGAAGACGACTGAGGGAAGAAGAAGACACAATGTCCCACCTATATAAAAGGGGCGAAGAAGTGATCGCACCATTTTCGCTAACTCTGACACGGAGATGCCGAGAGTAAAGGGTAAAGGCAAGGAGTTAATGTAACCGTAAAGGGTGAAGAGAGGAGCAAATGAAAACATGAGCTTAAACTAACCAAAAACGTTCTAAGTGATGTAACCAGCAAAATACCTATGCAATGCCTGACATCTCCGGCCCAAGATATGTGAGGAGGAGCTCGGAGGAGCTCAATACAGCTCGGAGATGGTCGGAGTTTTAAGGGGATTTGACAGAATGATCATCAGTGAATATGATATAGTATCATTTGCCTTTCAGTGTGGTGACCAGGGAAGATCCCTAGATATCTGACCAGATGAGTTTGCCTACTTGACTGGCATGCTCACCTTTGCAGACTTTTGCAATAGGCTTGTATATTGCCTTTACATATACGCAGGATTCACAAAAGGTAGCATTGTTTTTTGATTCATCAAGCTTTAATCTGCTGACCAAACCATTTTGAATTAGGAGGCAAGCAGTGTCTAGGGCAACATGGCCGAATCATTGGTGTAGCTCCATTATGGTGACCATTTCAGTGGTGGCATTTGTGGTTTCTTGTTCATGTACAATGCAATACAGGCCCTTTGAGGTATGTGGTATCCTTCTGATTGTTTCACCATCTGACCCTTTGACAATACAGAAACCATGTGTAAATGTCATTGAGAGTCCAAGCTTGTCAAGGCATCCGATTGATACCAGTATGTATCCCATCTCTGGAAAGTACAAGACTTCAGTGAGGCGCAGTTTTAAGGTGTTGTACCCATTCAGGATTTCAATTATCATATCACCAACACCAGTTGTGGCAAACTTTTGACAGTTTGCAGCTGTGAACGACTTATTGGGAATGTCTTTTAGGCTCTCAAAGTGTTTTTGGCAGGAAGAAATGTGTCGTGTTGTGCCCGAGTCAAAAAGATCAATTTGGTGGGGGTGAGTTTCACTTTCTCTGGCTTCCAATGCAAGATGTTCAGCTTTTTCAACAGACTCAGCAGACTTAATGAGTATTTCATTCTCAACTGTCAGCACTCAAGATTCCTCAAGGTCCCAGATGTCCTCAAAAAAGTCTTTGTCTGACACAGAAAACCAATCATTGTCAGAGTTTTCATCTTCTGCTTCATCATCTGATTCTGTGGGTAATAGGCCAGGTATTTCATCATCACTGGACTTTTCTGTTAGGACAAACACTCTGTCTTCAGATTCACTCCATTCTTGTGTGACATTCACAGCATCTGCAGTAGGTTTCTTTTCTCTGCTAGGTGCCTTTTTCTTGTGCCAAGCGGCCAGATGCTCTATGAAGCCACACTCCCAACACTTGGGTGGATCTCATCTTGAGTCCCCATGCCTGTTGCCTGTGCATATTTTTTTGCCTCATCCTTGTGAGCTTGTTAACACATTTATAGCCATTGCTTCATCATGGTCTTGGTCCTTGGTGTCAAAACATTGGGTATGTTTTGCTTTCTGGCAGTCTGACTCCTCAGTGATGATTGAAATGAGGATGTCAGGGTCCAAGGTCTGTGTGGTGCTGAACAGCCATGCAGCAGTGAGTTGACTGGATGCGAAGTTGGCAAGTGAATGTGGAAGGAATTTTATGATGGTCAAGCAGTAATCCTTCTTGTTGATGCTAACACCTACAGCTGTGAGCTCTTCTCACTTCATTTGTAGGTCATCAAGAAACTGGTGCATGTCACCTCCTTTTACCAGCTTGGAGTCTAGGAATTGGGAGCACAAATATGTTTGTGCATAGGTTTCTTTTTTCATGTACTCCTTTGTGATTTCTGACCACATTTTGGCTATAGTGTTTTGCTTTTGGACATGCAGTGCAGTCGAGTCTGGGATGTGCTGAGTAAGCAGATACTTCGCCATTCGTTCATCCTTCATTTGTTTGTTTATCTCAGTAGTCTGATCTGCAGTGAAGGGAGTGGTGTAGCTGGGCATTGGTTTGGTGCCATCAAGTTGGCCCCATAACTCTTTTGCTTCAACTGTGACTTGGAAACAGAGAGCAAAAATGGCCCAGTTGGTCCCTTTTAGTTCAAGCTTTGGGATATTGCTTGGAAGGGTATTGGTGGTAACAGGAATGATGGTGGACATGACAGTGATGGGTCTGGTGTTTTGGGTTCTAGAATGCAGTGGGTGCAGGGCTCATAACCTAATACAAGCATAAACTCAGTCATGTGTGTCAGCAACAGACTGAGGTGTTTGGTACAAAGATATATGTTTTATATACTAAGGAAACAGATCTCGTGTAAGCTCCGTGCGGCGAACATGTGAAGTGGTGAGCATAAGCAAGAAATGGAAGGTAAAACTATGTAGCTATGGAATGTAGTCCATATGGTACAACACAGGTATAGAGAGAAGAGAACCTATGTGGCACATGGCCAGCGGCTGCGTACCGGCAGTTGTCCGAGCCGGTCGCGCTGGTGGCTGCGCGTGCGCTTGTTATTCCAACACTTCTTGGCTTGCCTTCTGATTAATCTGCCAAGCTATAAGCAAGGATATGCACAATATGTCACCACTAAAGCTGAACATAATTTGTCCATGTGTTTGCAATACACTTTGCACAGTTAAATATTACAATGATTTTGTTGCCTACTATAACAGAAGCAAATATGCCGTCAAATTAGTTACTATGAATGTCAGAAGTGCCCTATCAGCCCAGATCTATAGAAAACCATCATAAAGTCCAAGATCACCAATTACATATTAGAGATACTTTACTCACTTTCCTTTTCTGTTTCTTTACTCTACACTATCTAGACTACGGGTATATGGTTACACTTGCTACTTACATTTTCCTTCTTACACAGCACACTTTTCTTCCATAAGTTGCCCCCCTACCACTGTCGTTACCGCATATAGTAATGCACTCAGTACTCAAGTACTCACGTCCTACCCTTTAGCTCATACAGTCGCTCACATTACGTTCACTGGTCGACTTTGCATCTAAATTCAAGCCTCACAGTAGCCATATTTTCATTGTCAGCAACTCAGACAAAGAGCCGGGTTTCAACTACACCAAACCAGGACGTTTCCATCCGCTCCGGCACTAATGAGCCAGGGGTGCTTGTTTGCCCATTTGACCTGCAAGATTCCAAGACCGTCACTGATACTGTGACCTCGGAGAATTTTTAACGGTACGATCAAAGGGTCAGTCATCAGATCGTTATAAATTCGTCCATGGAAGATTTGAATCGTTCCGTCATCTGAGGAGGACGCAAAAAGAGGATAAGTGGGGTGAAAATGCAATGACCTGATAGCCCGATGATGGTACCTGTGGACAGTGCGAAATCAGTAATTCCGTCAACGTCTGCGAGGGTCGAATTACCGCAATATTTTGTAGGGCTTATCATTGAGTTCCAGATCAAACCAGCAAAGTTTTTTGTCGTAACCGCCTACAATGACGTGGTCTCCTGAAGGGTGGATGTCCATAGAAGAAATCCATTTAATTCCTGGCATTAGCGTCTTGATCAACTTTTGCTCAGCAAGGTTATATACCCGCACATATCGTTGAGTCTACGATGTAGGTAATGAGGAATGTATTCATGAAAACTTTCTAAATTACTTACCGCAACGAAGAAATGTGATTTGTTCGGATGGAATAATACTAGCTGCACTGCGCCCTTGATTTTTTTGAACGGAGCCTGAGAATGTCTACGAGATATTTGGTGAATCCAAACACTGCCCTGACTTTCTCTGCTCGCTAATGTGAAGAGAGAATCTTTAGACACGTTACCATAAACAGGGCCTAGACGTACAGACGGTAGCAAAATAGTCGCCTTTTCTATGCCATGCAATTTGTTTGGTCAAACCAGACCCGGCGGGCAATAAAATTGTCAAAACATCGCCGTCTTCTCGCCCTGATGAAGATGTCCATTTGACCGGCGATTGGGTACTAGGAGGAAGTGTTGCAGGAGCAAGGGCAGATTGTGTGGGATTCAGAATGACAGAAGCTAAATTTGGCGGAATAATGAAGTGCAACATATCCTCCCTGGAAACGGACAGCTCAGTTGTTAATTGACCGCGAGACCTGAAAATCACAACATACGTGCCAACAGCGAAATAGCTGACGTCTGTTCGTGGACACCATTCCAATGCTCCAACCTTGCCTTCAAAGTTCCACCTCTTGACCTCGCGTCCGACATTTACTTCCCACAGACTTACATTCCCGTTGTCATCGCCACTGACCACCCAAGTACCATCGGGGCTCGAGCACACGCATCGAGCACGCGTGCTCGTGTGTGTGAACTTGAGAGAACAATAGCTTGGGAAGGGTCGCAAGCTGCTGGGGCTTGGAAGCTTCGGTATAAGGCTGTTGGGATCTATGTTAAGCCGAGTGCGTTGTATCCGAGGCGCGAGATAGAGGTCGAGTTGGCGATTGAAGCGCTGCCTTATAAACTGGTCATAGGCGGGAACAAGCCGTAACGACGAGTATTTTTGAGGAAGGTGATCGCGTTGACGGTCTTCTGGGTCGGTGTTCTCCCATTCTTTTCGTTCGGCATCTGTAGGAAGATACTCTTCGGGAGGATTATATGATTCGGCATGCGTAGGAAGAGCAGGTTTGGGAGCAGGCAGGGGAGGTGGTTGGTTAGTTGACGAATCATTCCAGATAGCATAAAACTGAGGTTTATCCCCAATAGCCTTTGGCTTCGAACCAACAATGCGGCCCTGCCGTATAGCACGAACAATTTTCATAACCTATTGTGTGGTGAGTTGTCAGTGTCACTCATAAGACGATTCAGATACTTTTTTGTGTTCCCATTTGCTGGGAAGCCAGCGGCGCTTTGGTTCAGGAGCCGCAGAAAGAGGCATAACCTCCTCTCTACCTTTACCGGTAAACCATTCCACTGTGGGCTCGTATGGATCATAGTCGGCGTCGGGATTCTCGCCGGCCTGAAGCCTGCGGATGATGTCCAGTTCATCCGGAGAAAGGGGCTTATTCATTTGGGCATTTTTATCCCAACCGGACATCCTGTTCAAGCTTGAACAAGGCGCGCTTCACGAGGAAATATGAGGCAAACCATGAGCTCGGGTCTTCGACAGTCTCCAGAAACTTGTCCAACTCGTCTCCTTTAGCTGGACGAAGCACTCGCTTGCCGTTGATGTCATAACCAATATGGGGGAGATCATCATACCAATGCAATGGAACATTACCAATGCGATTTGGGTCCTAAGTGCGCATTACGCGTTAATACGCCACGACTATTGGAAAGGATATACATACGTCCTCGGTAGATGAATCTGAGTCATACTCTGGCTCTATCACTGGGTATACACGCTTCGGGTGACGAGTGATGTCAGAGATAATATTTTTCGACTTTGGGTATACGCGTATGTCCGAAGCCGATTCTGAGCTGGAGGCCTCCTCCTTGTCTTCTTCGTCTTCGCCCCCCTCCTCACTTTCATCGTCTGACCCACTGTCGCTTTCCGCGTCAATCTCCGGAAATGCATCGACTTGGTCGTCTGATTCTTCGTGTTCAGCATCCTCTTCGTGGTTTTCGTCGTCACTGAGCATCTGCAATCCGACGGCTTCGGAAAACGCGCTCTTATGGTCCCCGTCGTGTTCTGGTTCCTTCCTTTTCCGTTGGCCCATCTGTGCCACTGTGAATGATTTGCAAATGGTCGAAAAAAGAGAGCCTTATGTAGACGCTCTACTTGATTTGGCACGTGATCAACATCTTGTCCATAGCATTTACGATGGTCAACTACGGTGGAGGTGCGCCCAAGTCGAGCTGATCGCCCAGACAAGTGGATGACGTTTGTTCAGACGAAGTTTCCGCCCTCGTGGTTGACATGGGCTCGTCGTCCATTCGGGCGGGTTATGCGGGCGACGACACACCAAAAGCGATCATATCTTCCTACTACGGGTACAAACCCACCGCGAACGACAGCGACATTCAAATGGGCGACACAATTGCAGATGGAAACCCAGAAAGCGTGAAACAAAGGAACGATGCCAAGCTTTATCTCGGCCAACACGGTCCATCTATATGGCGGGCGAGTATGGAGATTGGTCACCCCTTCCGGGACGGACTCAGTCAGTCATCCTGCACATGTCGTATACACGGATACTAAAATCATGATCCAGTATCCGACTTCAACCCGATCCCCGCGCTTATATCACACGCGCTGGTAGACGTAATGCGTACCAATCCATCTGAACATCCCATTCTTGTCACCGAGCCTGCATGGAACACCCCTGCTAATCGGGAACGGATGGCCGAGATTATGTTTGAAGAATTCCAGGTTCCCGCTTTCTACATTGCAAACACTGGTGTGATGAACGCGTAAGGCATTCATACTGTACCCATCTTGATATTCAGTTCGCCCTTCAGGTTTGCTGCAGGAAAGGGATCCGCCTTGGTCGTCGATGTTGGGCATTCAATGGCAAGCATCACTCCCGTCGTCGACGGATTCGTTCTTAGAAAGGGTATGAATTTTTTAATTTTAGGTGATCCGTAACGTTGACGGATTCAGGTCTTGTTTATTCTGCACTTCCGAAACTTGTGCATGCGCACGCAAAGCATATTCTCACTAGCCCAACACCACATCGAAGGGGCATTGAATTGTACCCTCATCAGCTTATTGCTACAAAAATTGTACGAAAACACATCCTTCTTTGTCTTCTTGTATTAAATCATGTCTAGCCTGTAGAGCCCGGAGCTCCTCCGCAGTTTACGCTGCGTGAGGACAGACTTGCTGCGACTACAGAAAGCTGGAGATCGTGGTATGAGAGCCGTGAAGTTGACGAATGGATTCAAAGTGTGGCTGGGGTTTTTGACCAAGGATGGAATGAACAGTGAGTGGAATTTTTATTATCATTGGTTACATTCTCAGTCCGTTTGCGTCAGCGCTGCCTCGACTCGCCCGCCGCGACAATACGAGTTTCCGACGGGATTCAATACATACTTTGGTGCAGAACGATTCCAAGTAGGAGAAGAGTTTTTCTTCCATTCTCCACAACTTGTGGTAAGCCATGATCATGGAGCGATCGTTGGGCACGACATGCTGAGTCGACACAGGCTCAGAATGCAAACCTACCCAAAAACATACCAGCGCTACTTTCAGAATCTTTGCGTGCTTGCGACCCCGATTTGCGCCAAGTACTCATGGGAAATGTTGTTCTCACCGGTGGCGGAAGTTTGTTTGCCGGTTTCGCAGACCGACTAGAGGCGGAACTATCTCGTAATTTCCCCCATGTGAGTGCGATTTATCACATGAGCGGCGCAGCAACTGATTTTGGTATTGAATAGGTGAAAATACATGCGCCGGGAAATCCCGTCGAAAGACGATATGGGGGATGGCTGGGAGGGAGTATTTTGGCTAGCTTGGGTACATTCCATCAGTTGTGGATAAGCAGAGAAGAATGGCAGGTACGTATCGGTTGTCATACTGTCAAGGTTGTCCGACTCAGCGGGTTACCTAGGAACATGGCAAGGCTATTGTCGGGCAGCGGTGTAAATAACGTGGGATCCATGTAACACGTTGCAGCCCACCTCCCCAACAAACAATAGTTTACGGAGACGTGTGTAATAGCTCTTGTTTTCTTGCGCCGCATTTATACCGCAATTCGTCAACGTGTCCATACCGATTACGCGAGATGATGCGATTGGCTGAATACATACACAACATTGCGGGGCCGCCGGAGGTAAAACTACGGAAGGTCAACTTTCGCAGCTCCCCCATCGGAGCCACGCGGTAATAAATAACCACAGAAGAAAAGAAGACGCTGGTGCAATTGTACGAGAAAGACAGATAACGTGATGGCAAGCACAACGCTGGCGACTACTTAAAACAACAATTTGGGTAAACTGGAAACATAATCGAATTGACCGGCCATAATTGCAAAAGAGGGAGTTGTTATGGGTGCTAGCACCGCGTTCTGAGTCCATATCACCGACAGGCGCCCTGCAGGGTCAGAGTAGGGTAACAGTCCTGAGCGCAAATGCTGTACAAGCGGAAAAGGAGCGGAAGAAATTGACTCGGGAAGAGCACAGGTTCATCGGCCACGTTATCATCTACGGCTTCAGTAGACTTCAATCGACTCTCGACGCTCCCGTGCGTCCATAAGAACACCCAATCCACCAATAGCCTTGCGCCTCATCCTAGTTGCAAAATTCTTTGGTCCAAGTTCGTCAGCGCCTGATGGCGGACCCCGAGGGTGCCTAAGAGGCTGACTAACGAGCCTCGGCGGGAGAGAAACTGCAGGGGTCTGAAGAATGTGTGGAATGGGACGACCTATACCAAGACCATCGTACAACTTCTTGGCCGCCTCCTCTCGCGGAGAGAGGGGACTGGCTTCGAGCGAAGTCAAAGACTGGGGCGTAGCCGGATTTGACTGGGAGGTGGAACTCGCAGACGACATGGCGTCTTCATGTTCGCTGCCCGAATCGAGAGCAACGGTAGGAGCATTGGACGTAGCCATAGAGGTGAAACTGAGTGGGCGGGGGCGAAGCCTGTTGGCGGGCGCCAAAGGAGGGGAGAGACGTTCCCCAGGAGGTGGGGTAATTTTGACACAGGGAGATGCAGTGGATGTGGCACGCAGACCATTAAGCATGGAATGGGAGGCAGTTCCACGCCTCCACGAAGTGGCAACGTCAGACCTGGACGGAGCGTTATCTTTGGGAGTGTGATATGGTGGGGAACCACCGCGGGCTAGACCTGGGCCAACTACGGCAACCTGCTTCGGGGGAGAGGAGCTCTGGGGAATAGCATCAGGAAATGATGGGAAAGCGATGGTGCTGGAGGGCAAACGGGCACCAAAGCGGCCACCGAGAGCAGCTGTCATGGGAACATGGTCATCCAACTGGGGCGCAGAGCTGACGCCAAGCTGGGCCTTGAGGAGTTCGGCTTGGCTGGGACGACGGCTCGGCTGGATGCCTGAGTGAAGGTCGAAGGAGGTATTGGCAGGACCAGCCGATGCAGGTACGAAACCAATGGGAGAGTGCCTGGCCTGCTGGCGGAGTGCCTCCGCGAGGACGGCAGCCTGTACTTGTTGATTGCGCTGAACCTGGGCATTCTGGCGGAAGGTCAACGAATAAGAAGAGAGAAAGGAAGGGGGGGGAGCGAACCTGGAGGCGCATAATTTCGAGCTGCATCAGTTGCATCTGCTGATACGCGTTAAGCTGGGGATCGGGAGGGGCAAGCTGCTGCTGGGGCGCGTGGAGATGGGCAGGGCTGAATGGGACGCTGTTGGGGTTCAAGGGCTTGTGAGACGGGGCCTGCTGGTGAGCGAAAGGGGGGTCGATGGGGGAGAAGGGGTGGTTGTTGATGTACATGTTGTTGTGCAGAAGGTCGGAGAGACAGTCCATGTCGTCCTCCTCTTGGAGGACGGGTGCGAAGCGGGGGAGACTAAAGGGAGAGGGAGGGGCGGGAGAGAGGGGCGCGCTCGTGGAGGCGGAACGAACGCCGCCTGTGCGGAGGCCGTTGAGGAGAGAGGCGCGGTTGGTAGTTGCCATCGAGGAACGAATTAAAGGGCTGGTACAGCTAGGAGACGGGAGTCCGAAGAAATAGTAGGAGAAAAGAAAAGAAGGAGAAAAGAAATAAGAAGAGAAAGGTGGGAGGGGATGATGGTGGACGAGATCAAGCACGCCAGCGAACAAAAAGATCTGGCCCTGATTACAAATACTTTTTCGCACTCGCCCGCACACGTCCATCAAACACAGCGCTGCGCACCGTCGTGTGCGCCGTCTGGAACGGATTCAACATCGCCTGCGCCCTCGTCAGCGACGTCCGAGACCGCCCGCATAGCCCACCTTGACATACACCTCCCACACCTCGTGGAAGAACCCCCGGATCCCCTCCTCGTTCCGGCTCTCGTGCAGCAAGACGAACTTGGTGTCTGCGCCAGGTCGGTCAGTGCTCACGCCAGCCCTGCACACACTCACTGCCCGGCGTGATGAATGCCGACACCGTCCACTCGTTGAACTTGTCCACCGACCTGAGATACCTGCGGACAGTCCTTAGCACCCATGCAACCATCAGCATCGGCTTACATCGCATTCTCCTTCCGCATCACATCTTCAATCACGTCTAGGCTCGCGTTAGCGATCATCTGGATCACATGTCTGTCCTGGCCCCCGCCCATCTTGGCTCCGCCGCCCTGCACGTGGTGCGACTGTGTGGCGCTCGACGCACCCGACAGTGCCGTCAGCGTGCCCGCGAACGCAGATGTGGACCAGCTCGGTAGATTCGACGACAAAGGGTAGCTCGTCGTCTGCGCGGGCTTGCTAGAGTAGTGCGTAAGACTGTAGATGGGCATGTCCGACGGCGACAATATAAACAGATGATGCGACATGACTGTACGGTGTGAACCTCTCCTTCATGTTCCGCCAGACACTTGTGCGCTCCCTCCGACTTCCGCCCGCCCGCCCCTTTTTCCATTCGTCCCTCGTCAGCGCAACCCATCGCGACGTTGCCCGATCACGATGGCGCCGTCCGCCCCGCCCTGACTGGCTCGATTCCCTAGACAGCAACACCATCTTTTACGCCGTCATCGCCGCCAACGCCGGTGTCTACCTCGCCTGGACGCTTGCAACACAGACATACGTCCGCACTCCGGTCTCCTTGCGTTGCACTCACTCACCAACCCGCGTTACAGAACACGACCCGCGATAGCACCTTGCTCAAGTTCATGATGGACAACTTTCGCGTCGACATGCACAACGTGTCCTCTGGTCGCATGTACGTGACTGCCCGTCTCTCCCCTGCCTGCCGCCAACATGCCCTTCAGATGGACTCTGGTCACATCCTGTTTCTCTCACATGGATGCCTCTCATGCCTTGTTCAATGGCCTGACTTTTTATTTCATGGCGCCACCGGTCATGCAGCTCCTTGGTAACAGGCATTTCTTGGCGCTCTATTTCTTGGGTATATTCATGCACCACTGTCTTGCGCTCGTCCTGATCATGCCCAGGTGGCATATCCTCCACTCTTGCCAGTCTTGCTTGGAATCGCTTTTACAGACGCGAAAATGTCTCTTCTCTGGGTGCTAGCGGTAAAGAGAAAAAAAAATAATACCTTTTCACATGCCTCATCTTCACCTCTTCAGGCGCCATCATGGCGACGCTCGCTTTATATTCGTGTGCTTTTCCCCGCAACACATTCCTCATATTCTTTGTTATCCCCTGTCCCGCCTGGGTGTTTCTACCTGGCGTCCTCATCTATGATGGATGGCGCAGCTTCTCAGGCCAGGTGTGCTTTAATCAACCGCTCTTCGTGGACTATCAAGTACTCACCTGACTGAACAGCGCACGAAAACTGATACGCCTGGTCACGTTGGAGGGCTACTCTCTGGCATTGGGTACTTCCTGTGGAGAGTCGCTCTTCGACGATAATCACAGCATCCAAGTGGTTAAGAATTAATATAAACATGCAAGATTTAAATAACGAGGTATAATATCGAGTGCACAATTGCGAATGCAAGACGTGGATGAACAAAGCGAGCGTGATACGTGCAGACGAAACCAGGACAAGAACGCGATAATATAAACAAAAGGAATGTAGAGTACTATTGGCGATACAACGAAATTTCAAGCCAAAGGAATAAACAGGTACTATTCACCACCCTGTCTTCCTTTCTGAGGCGTATTCATGATCTTGTCGAGTCGGCCCATTTGAGACTCGAGCCTTGTCATTCCCATCGTCTCCGCAGAACTCGATGACAAGTCGAGCTCGCGAGCGCCATGTTTTTCGAAATAGTATGTGAGCAGGTTCTTCTTATTATCATCCAGTGCATCTAGGAGCGCAAACAAGTGTGCTTCGTCGCGCAGCACCAGTTGAGAGGCAATAATTACAGCGTAGGCTGCTTCGCGAATCACGAGTGTTGTGGTGTCATTCAGCGCCTAGATGACGATGACGATGACATCTAAAGCGGGAGCTAATGTCACTCACTGCAATCAACGTTTGCTTCAAACGAGGTAGCTCTTCTTCAAGGACTTCAGGAGGAAGCCTTAAAATGAACTTGCCAAGTGCAATCAATCCGTACGCGTGTGATCCTGCTTTGGCACCCGCGTCCAGCGTAGGATCAGCGAGGAAACCACGTAGACAGCCGTGCATCGTCGTCAGCCCGTACACGGGCTCTATGCGTGAACATAGTGCATCTCGAATGGTTTTGGTTGCTTCCAGAACCTAGCACCACATCAAGTATTGAAAAATATCAGTGTGGAAAGACTCACTTCGATTGTGTTACTGTATCGCACTCTAAATAACATAGAAAAAAGTTCTGCTTCTCTGCCTTCTAGGAAAGCGGCCTGGTTTCCTAGGATTTCCCATACAACAATCAAAGCATACTCTAGCTGTTCGGCATCCTACCAAATATAATATTATTATCATGACATTTCTACCGTGGAAGTGAAATCAAACCTACTTTGGCGGGGTCAAGGAACTTGAACAACCCATCAAATAACCGATCAAAACTTTTTCCTTTGGTCCACACGTCCGGAAGGACAGGTGGAAGTGTGTGTGTGATCGGCATGAACGGTGACAAACTTGAAGGGAGTCCGAGGCGAGGACTTAGCGGAGAAGCAGCACCAGCAGGAATAGGATTGCTTGAGCAGAGCAATGCCAGCTTCTGCAGTACGCGAGTGTCCGTATTGCCATCCTCAAGTACCGTCAAGAGCCCATGAAGTTCTTCTGACCGATCTGCAGAATCAGTATCCTTTTGCTCCACTCCATGTCCAATTACTAAGGGAAAAAATCAGAATGTGAAGATTCAACACATCTATGCATAATCACCAGAAGCTCGCTTAGACCACCACCCGTTTTCATGGCTCTGGTCCTGCAAGGGTTTGATCAACGGTTCAGAGGGTTTTTTGCCATCGATCGGACTGTTTTTGAACAGCGCTGCCTGTCGAAAGATGGCAGCGTTGCGGGTACCGGGCGTCC
>JBBPKM010000634.1:0-13001 GCA_038089255.1 Austroboletus rostrupii | reverse complement strand
GGGGGCAGATGCGCGGGAGGGCCATGGGGGGGATTGGGCGAGTAGGACGGGGGGGGGTAAGGGGGGGGGGAACCTCTTCACTTGTGTCATGTTTACCACCGGAAAGAGTAACAGGCCACCCGTTCTGTCCCTAATTGACACATTTCCCAGTGGTAATCAACAGTCCTATGAAATGCAAATGGCAAGAGCTGTCAGATAACGGCGAGGCAATTTGTTGGTGGACTCCCTGCCGAAGCGCATGCAGCAAAGCTCACGATATCAATCGCGAGGCAGTACTTGTGAGGCCCACCCCACAGTTCCTGCTTCATTGCGATTCAGGAAAATGAAGCGAAACGAGTATATTACCCATTGGCCGGCATTATTACCACCGAACAGACGGCACCAGACCTAGTCGTCACTCAGGTTTTTGCAGCGCAAGGTTCGAGGGGACCCACCACCAAGCTGCGAGCAGGTTGTGGAGTGTCGACGCAAGGCTCCTGGAATTTTTAACTCCGCGAATGCAGCGTGGCTTTTCGCTCGTTTCCATTCCATTGCTCCACCGCCTCAGCGCCCGCTCCGCCCAGATACACATACGCCGAGTGCTGATCTTTCCCACCACGCCGATTGCCCGAATGCAGTACGCGCAGTATTCCGTTACCCATCTTTTTATTTTTATTTGTTTTCATAAGGGTCCACCCCCTCGATCTCCGGTGATGAACTGTACATTATACGAAAATGTTAATGAGATATCCAAATCTGTCGAATGCACGACATTCCGGCAGTCGCCCATTACACTTACTCGTCCTGCATAAGCAACCCGGCACTTCTGTCTCTTAACGCCCCGCCATTGCGTCCCCCAACAACCTTTGTGGGTTCCAAAAACATGGCCTGCGGTGAGATCAGATGACTAGCGCGAGGACCGCTGCAAGGCGTTCGGTGGCGCAGACCACGGTCCAGACCCATGCTGTCGGCCGCCAGGAGTGACCGTCGTCTCAAGACGTCTAAGCATGGGCAACTTCTGCCGAACTAAAGTCAGTGTCCGACCGATACAATTACGAGTTCACTCACGGGGCCCGAGCGAGGCTCTTGATTCATCGCCCACTTGTTCCACCAGCCATTTGCTACAGCACGCATCCGCGTCTCAGATCCCTCAGCGTTCTCCGATAGTGTTGTGATCGACTTCCGCCGAGGCGTGTCATCCTTGCCCAGTTCCTCCACCTCGTCCGAACAGATGCTCAGTATGCCCCTCAAGTCAGGGCTACCGATATTATCTTCGGCCGGTGAAGGGGTTCCGCGAGCAAGCACTTTTCCGGACCCCTGTGGTGATATACTCCGCTCATGAAACCAGTGAGATCGCCGGTTGGTCGCAAGAGGACTTGATACAATATCAGCACCGAAATCATCCACGCTCTCTTGCCTCCGTGACTCCGTTTCAAACGGACGTGCAATGGGGGAAGAGAGGTCAGGGGTGGCTATTCGGAAATATGAAGGTGAAAGCGACATATATCCATCCTCTTGATGAACGGAGACGGATGGCTCGTCAATATTATCGACGCAATATGGATCGATATTTTCCTTTGCGCGTGCTGTGGGGTCATCCCGTTCATGCGTCTGAGACGAACTGTCGGAAAGTTCAGGCAATTCATTAGGAGAAGAGCACGCGAATTCCGCCAGCTTGACGGTACGAGAAACGTTGGTTCGCGATCGCTGCACGGCATCGTAGTCAGTCTTGATCCGCTTGGAAGCCAGGTCGTCATCTAAAACGCCACACAGTGTCCTTTTACCACTGTTTCTCCCTGCTTTCTTCGTGGGAGCCGAATTGCTACGTGAGAGGTCTGATCTGGGCTTAGGAGCTGAGCGAGGTAAGTGGCAGATTGACACGAGGAATTCAGCGTGCCTCTTACAGAAGAAGTGGAAAAGGCCGACAGTTTGATGGTCTGCTTTAGCCTTTCCTTTGCCTTTGTCGGTACTGAGATGATTGATGTCGTTCATGTGAAGTGGGAGAGGCTTGGATACGCGAGGTACAAAGGTGGGATTGATGTCTTCTATTGGCAATAGAGTGATCGGATCCAAGTCTCCGTGAGCGAGCTTTTTCGCTAATGAAGGTTCCAGGTTTCTGGCGAAGAAGTCAATATCAGCTCGACACGGAGACGAGGAAGGAAAGGTATAGCCACCTCCCGATATATGCCTCCGTTTCGTCATCCATGGCACACTTCGCGGCGATCTCCGTCAGGAAAACGAGCTTCTCGTCCAAAGGGCAATAAACACGCTGGTGCAGGAACACTTTCTCAGCCAATTCAAACGCCTCGAGGTATCCCTTGGGTACCGGTTTCTTCCCCTCCAGTCTCACTGCTCTCACGAGCTGTTCAACGGTGCGATGCTTTTTTAACAGCGACCATGCAGTCTTGAGCCCGACGCCAGGTATGCTAGGCAAATAATCACAGCCACTGAGAATTGCCATAGCCCGAAACTGTGAATCTGTCCAACCCAATAACGATATGCCTGCGTCGGCGGTGGTCACAGACCCGAAGTCGTCTCTGCATATAGACGTGATAGTACTGGCAACCGAGTCGAGCTTGAAGAGTACTTTACGGCACCCAAAGACGAGCAGGTCAGAGTCCTCCGTGATGATACCGTCGACGATACCGACACGTTCTAGGTAAGCCATCTGGGCGTCGGCTTCGTACGGCGCGACGACGTACGAGATGCCTTCTGCACGAAGAACCTATTTAGGCAAGTTAGCACGCGACCATCCGAGACTGCGAGTCCTACTTTGATAAACTGGTATGCCATCTGGGGAGTTACGTCGACACACTTGACATAAAACTCGCGAGCCTGACTGTGTTTGCCTTGGACGGCAAGGGCGTTTGCTTTAGCGAGATTGTCTTTTCTGCGTTGCCTCCGTTCGCTCTCGGTACCCTTTTTCGCGGGAAGTGGACCGCCGTCGAAAACGACGTAAGGCTGTATTTTGTGGTGACGGAGGAGCCGAATACGATGCATGGCATAGTCGACATACCTAAACGCACGCCAGACAAGTTAGTCCTGCGTGGCCACTGTTCGTGGAAGACAGAATACGTACTTGGTCGTCTTTTTTCCCGTAGCAAGTTCGGTGGCACAAGCATAGACACCGCGGTGTAGCCAAACGTACGCATCGATTGCTAGAGTCTGACCGGCAAAGTCGGACAAGTGTTTGTTGACCTGAATGGACTTGAGAAGAGGAAGTAAGCCTGAGATACCCATTATATCTAATGTTTTTCGGATGTTCGAGGTACGGACATGGGAAGGGCTGGCTGTCGCTGGTGTTGTCGAGACTCGTCGGAGAACGCAGAGATAGTGCAGCTCAAACAAAGGTAAACAAACGCGTCGCGTCCTTGGTGCTTTGTGGATACACCCGCAACGTCGTGGCACGCGCAATGTCAACGGGCCGCCTCGGGTGGTGTGGAGAATTAGATGGTTGACAGGCCCATGCCGAGGAGGGGACAGCGCCCCGCAAGACTCCGCAGATAAATTTAACTAGTTGGCGGTAAATATGTTGCCAGCAAGCAACGGCAGACATCAACTTGGAACTCGTCCATGGCCCGAGTGATCATTCCATCAAGCAACTTGCCAACATCAGCGTTGCCAACGCTGCAGTGAGATTACCTGGATTCGAAATCGGCCACGGCTGATTGGTCCGACTGACAAGTATAGCGAGATTGGCCGAGGCGGCCGACCGGTGCTCTTTAATCATGGCGAGCAAACATGTGGGAGCAGCTGTCGTAGCGGGTGGCCGAGCTGATAGTGGGGTTCGAGTGCAGGCGCGTGACTGCGGCCATGTGATCCGAAACAAGATCCGGTGCAGCACGATAAAAGCGCCCACACCATCGCTGCGACTCAGCCAACATGAGCGACTTTGGTCAGACACGGGACACCGTCACGCGCGCCGTCTCCAATGGCTTCCCGCCCCCTGCCTTTGATCTCCCGGTTCGGTCCCTTCGAATCCGCCAACCATCCGCTCACACACCCCTAGGTGCCAGACGGCGCCGACACAATCACTGCAAACCTCTTGCTGCTGGTCGGAGGGACGCCGAACCCGTACGTCGACCCTCGTCGACCCGCCTGTCGCGCTCACTGCATTCCAGACGGCTCCGATTCATCTATCAACACCTCGTGAAGCACCTGCACGCCCTGATAAGGGAAACAGAGCATGTTACCTCTCCCGGACCACCGATGCCTATCCTTACTCCTTCGACAGCCTCACCACAGATGAATGGATGGCCGCCATTGAATTCTTGACGCGGGTTGGCCAGACGTGCACACCCTTGCGCCAGGAGATGATCCTCCTCTCCGACGTGCTCGGCGTTTCGGCCTTGGTCGACGCTATCAACAACCCCACTGTGGAGGGCTCGACTGAAAGCAGTGTCTTGGGCCCTTTCTTGACCGAAGATGCCGAGGACGGTGAGTCTTTGCGCACGTCAGCAACCCCGTCCTGGCCTCATGCTATCCCTCAGTCGAATTCGGCGGTTCCATCGCATCGGAGGGCAAAGGTGGTTACTTGTACGTCGAGGGTCGCGTCTTGACGACGTCCGGTGAGCCCGTCGTAGGTGCGACGATCGAGACCTGGGAAGCGGATGAGAACGGTATGCCCGAGTGGAGCCATGTTTCATGTCAGACCCCTTATCGTGACCATGGGTAGGTTTCTACGACACGCAGTATGCCGACAGAACCCATCCCGACTGTCGCGGGCGGCTACGCACCACGGAAGACGGTACCTTTGGTTATCGTGCCATCGTTCCGATCGCTTATCCTGTTCCTGGAGACGTGAGTCCCCCTGCCATCGAGCCTTCTCCTGTATGTTGATTGTTCATACAAGGGTCCTGTTGGCGACTTGCTTGTATCTCAAGCACGTCATAACATGCGTCCGAACCACCTACACCTCTTGATCGAGGCGCCCGGCTATCATAAACTCGTTACGGCATTGTATCCCGAAGGGTGCAAGTACATGGCGAGCGATCCTGTGTTTGGCGCAAAGAAGTCGCTCGAAGTGGTATGTAGTTGGATTTCCCTGGTTGCCCCAGATCCGAGAAACTAACGATCGTTGGTAGAAACTGGTCGAAATAAATGACGACGAGGAAGCACGCAAGCGTGGCTTCCCGAAGGGCGGCTCCTTCAAGCTCTTGAAACACGACATTGTGCTGGTTTCAGAGGGGGAATATCAGCGCACCCGGAAACGCGCTCTCGGCGAATTCGAACCGTGATTCTGCACTGCACACAGGGCTGATACACGTTTCACTTCTTTATCGTGTATGTACTATTGGGTTTACGCGGCAGAGATTGTCTGAGCTGCAATATGTGTATTTTCAAATTTGCATGTACACTAGGAGCACGCAATTGAACTGATCTAGGAGCCTGGAACTGAATTCGTATTTGTTTTCCATTGGCGCGCGTACATCGAAGATGACGGGGTTCCCCACGGGTATGGCAGATATGATTCAGGCGGAATCAATTCGTGCGGCTCTGGGGAGAACAAAAGACGTGCATGAAATACACTCCTAGAGGCACAGGACGGTATTACTTGCGTGGACGGGACTCGACAGAATTCTCGTGTTGCTTGCTATCTCGAGTCATATTACGTTTGCATTCGCCTTTAAGCAGACGGGTGCCCCAAAATGGTGATTCTGGAGAAACTTTGACACGTTCTCCAGCAACTGACGACGTGTTTGTGGGGATATTTGGTCTATGTACACTATATTTTTGATACATACATTGGTACGTGAACTAGACGACAACAATAGGACGAGCATCCGATGGGGTGTCTGGGGGCCTGGCTGTATAAAATCAACACTTGTGTAATTTTCCGAAAGAGCGGAAGCTACAAAATTTGATAATACTCAGGAGCTAGCTGTTTAACCTTTTGTCCCATCAGCCCATAGGAATTTGGCAGAGGTTCGAAAGAATAATAATGCACCATGCAGGCACGATGAAGCTCTGAAGAAGGCTATAACAGAAATCGACAGAGCTAAAAAGAATGGGAGCATCATAGAAAGTGGTAGCTCTGAAGCTGGTTCCAACGATAAGGACCTCCACTTGCCTCAAATTGAGAACTTTCATTAGATGCAGTCCAGTTGGGTTCACAGACATGTGAGTTTTAGGTCGTCCAACGTCGAGACGCACTCGATTTTTCTTGCAGCGTTGCCGAATTCATCTGATGTCATCAAAAACATACTATGTTCAAGTAGGTGCACCCCCTTGCGTATGCCAATTACATTCCATCTTTTCTGGCAACATCAGATGCATACTTTTCATTGGCTCTTCGCGAGGACTCGGTGAATGATGTAGTCCATGTTTCTGCTGCACCGCCAACACCGTCGCCTAGTTTTTTGGAAAAAAAGTACTCGCGGATGCGGCTCCGGGCTTCAAGACCCCCAGGTTAACGAACGTAGCGTCTACAATGCACCATATTATCGGTGCTACCGCCACATTCTGTGATCGTATCCAAGGTTGCCTTGGATGCCCGCCATATCACCTTGAATAGGTTCTCGGAGGAATTCGAACACATTTTCATGGAGATAGTGCACAGTCTGCAAAAAAATTATTCTCCTGAGAATGTGCCTGGTCATGTGGAAAGAGTGGATGTGGTTCGCAGAGTCTTGGACAATGCTGCTGTTGCACTCGTGAACCTTGCTCACCGTTACGGAATTGATGGGGAGGCCATCGCAACTTACTTGCCCGCATTGACGCCACACCTGCACGCACTCGTAGTCGTAGTTGGTATGTCAATTCCTCGAGTTTTTCCCGGATCTGAGATCTGACCACTGGGGAACTAATAGGTGACATCCATGAGAGGCATCCCCGAACTTTTCTCCATAACCTCATTCAGCATTGCTACCTTGCTTGTGCCAGAAGCATGGATTCTACGGCCGTCGCTGAACACATTCGGTTTTGGACCCTTAGGTCCTATCAAAGGTGCACTGGCCCCCTTTCATCGACACCGGTATGAGCATTTTAGGTTCTGCTGCTGCGTGGATGCAAAGGTACTTTTGGGGTGCTGCTGTGGAAGCTGGAAATTGGGTTTTCATGCTTCAAGCTGCTGGTATGGGTGTTGCCCGTCTAGGCTGGGCTCGTCAGCAAAATGTCCATATTAGGTGGAGGCATATCGTTGATGTTCTCCCCGCTGGAACCATGCTACCTCGAGTTCACGGTCATTGTTTGACCGGGAAGAGTCGTCCTCTGAAGCATCGCCCGGAGCAGGGCAGTTTGAAGGTCAGACAGCTTCCTCATACAGTGACCCATGGCTAAGTAAGTCCGCAAAGATCTGCTACCAGTGACCAACCCTCCCTCCCATTGCTTGTCGACCCTTCTAATAGTTCCTTACAAAGCCAATCTGTGTCGGTGGACCGCTGCGCAAGATGTCGCTTACATCCATGAATTCTAAAAGGCATATGTGACTGCAGGTACTCTTTTCTTCGCTTGTCCTGACCATCTTTGCGAGCGTGTTCATTGATCATCTTCATGGCTTCATTTGTCTCACCATGAGTCCCGACGAAGACTAATGATTATCTGCATACCACTTTCCATGCCAACTTGGAATTCTTCACATACACTGTCTATGCTATTTGCCAGATGGACTCTATGGAGTGCATCAATCACAGCCTCGAGCTTATTTCCCCCAAGGAACCTACCTTCTGGAGGGGGGATGTTCTCGTTCTCAAGAGTGACTGTGCATCCGACACTTTCATCGGTATTGAGTCTGAGGACAAAGCCAAATGCGAGGAATTTCTTGGGGAGGCTATTGCCTGTGGATTTTCTTTGGTGACGATTGATTCATTCCAGACATGTACCGTGACTGATTGACAACCCAAAGTAACTGAGGACCATACTGATGCTTGCTTGCCTTCTTCAGTGAATATTTCTTATTGTCCGATTCTCAAACTGTACCGATTTATCTTTGCAGTTTGCCCGTTCATTTCATCTATACTGTGCTGTTCCAAATAGCAAAGTGGTTTAGCTGCTCCGTAATGCATTTTGCGTAAGCTAGTATACTAACTCAAAAACCCCGTCACCGAGACAAACTAGGACTGGGACTGGTAAGAACATACTCCGTAACATCGTATACTTTGACTGTATCACGGTGTCGTACTGGCAGACGTCCTGCTCGTATCAGGCACTCACCATGATCGTGAAGACGGTTGTTAGTTTGAGTTTGTGTGGAGGGAGGTGTCACATTGTCAGACGAACGTACTCATATCGCAGACAACAAGTACGTAGTGGGCCTATAAGTATACGCTGGTGGTGGTGCGGTGGAAATTTAAAAGCATCTGAAACCCCTAATCGCTGCTGTGAAAAGCCGACAAGAAAAAAGCAGAATGGAGACAGTCTCGGCGCTCATGGGAATTGAGGTTATCCTTACTTGATCCTAGTCTTGTGTAAACTGAATGGGAACCGAAATCGGCCATCACTAGCATCCTCTCAGCGAATATGAGTGACTTTGATCAAACGCAGGAGACCGTCGAGTGTGCCGTCTCCAATGGCATCCCTCCCCCTTCTATTGATCTCCCGGTTTGCTCTTTCAATCGCATCACGGGTCTATCTGCTTATGCATGCACTGCTAGCTGCCAGAGAGCGCCGATACCATAACTGCAAACCTCTTGCAACTGGTCGGACAGACGCCTAACCCGTTAGTTGAACCCTCGAGTCAGTCCCACACCTCCCGCTTACCATGTGCTAGACGGCTCCGATCCATATATCAACATCTTGTTAGGCACCTGCACGCATTGATAAGGGAAACCAAGTACTGTCTTGTTTCTAGAATACTTCAACTACCAAACTAACGACACCCACAGCCTCACATCAGAAGAATTGGTGTTCGCTATCGATTTCTTGACGCATGTCGGTAAGATATCTACGCCACAGCGGCCGGAGATGAGACTTCTCGTCGGTGCCTTTGGCGGTACGGCTTTGATCAGCACCCTCAACAACCCCTCTTTGAAGGGGGCAACCGAGAGCAGCCTTTTGGGCCCTTTCTTTACTGAAGATACTGTAGAAGGTGAATCGTTGTGCTTATCGGCCGTAGTATTAATCTACTCTTACCCATGTTCAACGCTCCTAGTCGAATTTGGCGAATCTATCGCTCCAGAAGGAAAAGGGGAGTACATGTATGTCGAGGGGCGGGTTTTGACGATGTCTGGCGAGCCCATCGCAGATGCTACGATCGATACATGGCATGCAGATGTGAACGGTGAGGTCAACATTGTAATCAATACATATGTGGTTCGCTTACTATGACCGTGCACAGGAATGTATGATATGGAGTATGCTGACAAGAGACATCCCGACTGTCGTGGACGAGTGCATACCAGAAAAGACGGTAGCTTTGGCTATCGTGCCATCGTTCCTCCCCCTTATCCTGCTACACGTGACGTGAGTCCTTCCGAGTCTTTCGTTATCTTAATGCACATGTAAATGGTCAATTCAAGGGTCCCGTTAGCGAACTGTTGATCTCCCAAGTACGCCATAACATGCGCCCTAGCCACCTACACCTCGTGGTCGAGGCGCCCGGTTATCGCAAACTCATTACGGCTTTATACCCCGAAGATTGTCCGTACTTGACGAGCGATTTTTCGTTCGGGGTCAAGAAGTCGCTCATTGTAGTATGTGATTGATTACTTTATTGTTACTCCCGGGAATCTCAGTATCGCCATCTGTATTTGCAGAAATTAGTGGAAATAAATGACGACGACGAAGTGCGCAAGCGGGGATTTCCGAAGGGTAGCTCGTTCAAGCTTTTGAAATACGACATTGTCCTTGTTTCAGAGGAGGAATTCCGTCGCGCCCAGAAACAACCCATCAGTGAATCGAAATAGTAGTGATGATCGAGTATTGTATACAAATAGGGATTGTGATTCCTTCAGGTGCCCCCTCTCCTCTAATTCCTTGCACTATGTAGGCAGGGATTGTTTCAACTGTATTACTGGCAGGTTCAATTCCTCCATGTATATATTGTTACAATACAAGAAAACAAGCCTTTATGGCTATATTTATGAAGATCAAAAGAGAAGTGGCCTTGATGACTTTATTTTTCAATTTTTGGACTTGTTTTGCCTGGCTGCAAGATCTTATCTTATCTTATCAACTCGGCGCTTATCTAATCGCTTATCTATTGATCTTATCTTATCTCCCCTGGATATCTTATCAAGGATCTGTTACACTTCATCCAGGTAGGATGGAGTGTAGCCCTTAGAAGACTTGACCTCCAGGGCAAGATGAGTTTTGGTTGGTTTGGACATTCTATTAGTATACTTGCATAAATAGGATCAGGATGAAAAGAGTGAAGTTCAATGAAGGACTCATCAAGGATGCATGCCATACAGCTATGCCAGGATACTGGTGATACAAGAGGTGTTAAAGATGCCCTCAGGAAGCTGAAGCAGAGACTGAAAATCAAGCCTATAATTAAGGGAGACTAAAGCTAAGATATATGGATGTATATCTAGGTCTTATATACTGTTGGGCAATATTCAAGAAAGAAAATAAAGAGGACTGAGTTAGAGATAAGTCAGATAGAAGATCTAGAGTGTGTTATGCTTCAACCAGGTAGGTAGAAGCATAGCTTTTGTGAGGCAAGAACCAAGTTGATGAGATACCCTAGGTTTTTAAGGGTTTGAGGTAATTCAAGAGAGTGTTTACTCAACAGTAGAATGGAGTTTGGTTGACTAGGAGACCAAGTGAAAGAGAGCACTTAGAAGCTAGTACAAAGAACAAAATGTATTCAAGGAAATACAAGGGAGACCTAAGCCAAAGTACAAAAAACTTATTGAAGGGTTTATATATGTAAAGAAGAACTTGAGGGCAGGCTCATATAGTATAAAAGAGGAAGTGAAAGTAAGCTTATATAAGTAAGTGCTGATTGATATATCAGCCAGCAAAAAGATGATGAGTCATAAAAGATGAGTAAGTATGAAGAAACCAGTATACTAGTACACTAGTCATGAGAGGATTTGAGTGACTATTGTTATGACCCTATTTTTCCTATATTTTCTCCTATTTTTCCTGAATTTATACACAGATATTTGATGAACTTAGAGATATTTCACTATTTGCTTATCTAATCACTTACTTAATCAGTGTTATTCCCAGGGGAATCCCCTCTTATACCATTCACACAGACACTTCTTTTATATATCCATATGGGGTTAGATCACCTCATGGCATGCTTCATTTCTTCTCTTCCATTCTTATGCTTCTAGAATGCCTCATGCTTATGCTTCTCTTCTATTTGATAGAATCCTACCATATGCTTACCTCATGTTCTTATTTCTGACTCATGGACAGTTATTTATGCCATTGGCCAATCTGTAGATATGGACCAAACATGTACATACAGTAGAATAGTATATAAACCCCCAGGGCGACAAAACTGGCTCCCCAGTTCTAAAGTCTTGGAGTTTCCCCTCTAAGCAAAAGTCCTCTTTTTTTAAAGAGTTTCTAATCCATTGAAACCAACACTATATATCTTAAAGACCCTTGTCTCCTTTGACTTGGGATTTGAGGTGTTTCATTACTTCAGAACTCTCTACACACTGGTACAAGACCTCTGTGGACTAAAGTCAGCAAAACCTCTAAAGCATGAAGAAAAGATGCTTTGCACTTGGTACAAGAAAGTCGACTAAGAGTAAGCCCCTCTTAGAAAAAGAATCTTGTTACGCTAGTTCCGGGTAGGACACAAGCGTAGCCTTGGATGAACCAAGTCCGGTGTCAATGTTGTAAATAACCCCTGTGGATGGTGGCTCGTTGGTTCGCCCCTGTGGAAAGGGCGACAAGCAATAGTACGAGTAAGTGTCCACTCAATAGTAGGACGAAGACTAAGTGCCCGAGGGTCACGATGGAAGAGAACGTCGCGGAGCAAAAGTTGTCTTGGTATTAACCAAGGAGAACTAAACTACTGTACATGATGTACTACGCACAATGATATAGGTATCGTCGTCGTACATGGACCAAGAGTGAAAAAGGTAAAAAGAGTCATAACTGGGCCGGAATATCGGTAAGGCGCAACTTGGTTGCGTCAGACAGATGACATGAGATGTAGGAAACCTGCGGCGGCAGGCACGATGCCAAAGTAGTCCAAATAGGGGCAATCGCGAAAGAAAAAGAGTAGTCCGTGGGCATATTGGAAGAAAAGAAAAGATGAATCATAACACAACCCCCCGGTTACCGTTCGAGCCACTGCGACGAACTACATCCTAGTCCAAGCCACGGTTTTCCCCACACAGTGATCTTGTGACGTTAGCATATGCTGTATCATCCCATTGGTCGTCTACGGGGGAGGGTGAATGTTCGGTGGGTTGGTGAACTGGAGAAGTAAGATGCCGGGTATACGGAGTGGTGCTGGAGCGTGTACGATGAGCTCCCTGTGCACGGGTATTGGAGGTATGAATCCTAGCAGATGAGCTAGGGAGTCTGTAGACAAGGGTGGGCCAGCTGGGAGATGCCCGAAAGGACTGTTGGGATGCGGAAGACGAGGAGGAGGAGGACAGTTGGCGCGGAGGTGTCTGTCGACGTAAGGGACAACGGTTGGTGCGATGGCCGGGGGCCCACTGTAGGCACGTTGGGCATTGATACACATTACAGTCCACTTGCACATGGTTCAGCTGATGACATGTATAACACGCCTGGTTGTAGCGTGGGTGATGGGGTGCTAGAGGCGTGTTACCGTTATTCCCTGTCCACCAAGCGTCGACGCATTGGGCATAAGTTTCTTCTTCGGGGGTTAGTGGGGTAGATGACGCCGAGGGGGTTTCCATGAGGCATTGTTCTAGCGGAGGTCGCATGTAGACAGCTTGGCTATACCGATCTATATCCAAATAAAAGCTTGTGAACCCTAACTCATGCATGGCCTGGACCAGGCGTTCCTTTTGCTCTGCGTACAGGCCCATTAACCTCTGTCCTTCGGCTTGCGTCGCATGCGTCTGTAGGAGGTGATTTCCGATAGTGGCGATTGTAGTGGTTTGTAAATAGGCCATATATAAGGCGTGTATGGCGGAATC
>JBBPKM010000633.1:0-13002 GCA_038089255.1 Austroboletus rostrupii | reverse complement strand
TCCAGTAGTAATATAAATGCGATGATGGGGTCTCGAATTCATCAGGATGTATCAGAAATTTCTCGGAAAATGTCCTCTACGGCTTTCCACGCTACCTCTGGCTCCCCTTGGAAAAGTCCTTGATGAATAGAAGGTTTCCATTTGGTGTTTTTCAGAGAATCCACCTGTTCACGAAGCTTGGACATGCGATCCTCGATCTTGGTTCTGGAGATGTTGGCTGAAGTCGTGTCGTAGCTCACCAAGACATGCACTCTCCGCGGGAGGTAACCATCTTTGATCCGATGAGTAGCAGAAAACTCTTGGAGGTGCTGCGAGATGGGCTCAAGACCGGGTTCCGTTTCGATTCGGTGCATGTATATTATCCCGGCATATCTTGGCGTGTAGCTAAGGAGCGCATCAGTCCACGTACTAGATAATAGAAGTTCAAAGGGCAACATACTCCGTCTGGCTTAGCCATGCCTGAATCTCCCCTTGCGCATCAAGCTGATCGCAATCGGTGAGGAAGGAAGGGGTGTCAATGAATACAACGCTCTTCAGGTTTATCCCTTCTGGGCCCTCTTTCAGATCGTTTCTCGCCTCTTCGGACAAGTCACATCGGATTGCCTCGACGTATTTGGTGCACGGGTGATAGCCTCGGCTGACTTGAACTAGATTGCTCCTAGTCGCTTCCCTGATAAACTAATTCAGATGTGGAGGTTTGAGATTACGAATTAGCCACTCAGATGGCACCACCTACCCAACTTTTTCCTGATCCCGTAGGTCCCACAACGCTGTTTAACGAATCGTATCATGACTTGCATGAGAATCATAGTGCCATGAGCCAGACCGCCACGTACAATATCACAATGTCGTCTTCGGATATATTTGGTGCGCAAGCAGATGAGTCATGCTTGATTTTGTTCCACAAACCAGAAAGAAGCAGGGTCAATTGTGTTTTGAATTGCATGGAACTGGAACTGATTGGACGGCTTGTAGTACCTGTATGTATATGGAGCGACAATGTGGCACAGCTTGATTCCCATTTACCAATGCTTTAAGACTCAAAGAACACTATATTTTTCCAGAACCGTCCGAGTCGATAGGCTGGATAGTAGGAATAGCGTTTTCTTCTGTGGCACTAAAAATATGATAGTTTAAATCTCACCACGGGCCCACAGTTACCAGGCCCCGGTTCCAGCGAATATGTGAAGTTGGTACTGGCAAAGTATTGGCCACTGAAAAAGTAATCTCTAAGAGTTTAACCTGCTCGCGGATGAACGTATCGATCCGTTCGCAGAGCCAAAATGGGAGATCAGGACCTATTTTTGCCACAACGGATTGATGATAACTCGGATATCTGCGCAAATTTAGTACCCGATTAGTCTAGATTTTATACAGGCTCAGCTTTGTATCGATATGGATCACATTCTGGTGTCGCCGCAGCACGCAAGCGGTCTTGCGGTTCATGTGCTCCCATCAGCTCCTATACGTGCATAATTTGTTCTTTACACCCTGAACGGTTCTCAGTCGAAATGTTTGACAGATTGATGTCATGTGCGTGTGCTATCATAATAATTTGACACGAGGGTCCGGCAATGCACGTCCCACCAAACCCAAAGTGAACTAGTGTATCCTGTCTGCAGCCTACCACTCCTGCCGCTCATGTTTACAGTGATCAGACTAATAAGAAAAAAGCTGTACCACAGCCTGCCAAGCCGTTTCTGAATCGCCCCGTTGGAAAAGTTTGGAATGCATGGAAGCATTCCATGTCAATCTGTCTTTCCTCATCCTGCTCGGCACCAGTTTATCCAGTTGCTCCTGGAACGACTGCTCACGCTGTTCAGTCTTAGCCTGAGCCAAAGTCCCCTCATAACTGAGGAGAACGTGCAATCGTTTAGGGAAAGAGGCAAAACCGTCTGGAAATGCGAGCGCAAAAGTATTCAGGTGATCCTGGATAGGTTCCAGAGTAGGATCGGTTTCAACTCTATGCAGATATATGATCCCAACAAGAGTAGACTTGCATCTGAATCATTGACGAATAGTCAGTCAAGTTTAAATCCGAGAAGCCAAGACAATACTTTGATTTGTTCAGCCAGTTGTTCATTTCTTTGTCCGCTTTATTGTCATTTTCCCCAGTGTGAAAAGAGGGTGTGTCCACGAATACGATGCTCCTTTGTGTTGTGGCCATTAGAGTCTGCCTTGCCTCCTCTGTGAGCTCACATCTGATTGCCTGCACTTTCGCCGTGCATGGTCGAAGGTTGTCACCAACTTTGACAAGATCGCTCTTTGTCACTTCTTCTACGAACTGCAACAGAACTAAAGATTATTTTCTGGGAGCATGATATAAAGGACATACCAAACTCTTCCCGCCTCCTGAAGGACCGACGACACTAAACGACCAGCGCATTGTTAGTGAAGACCAAGACCAAGACTTTCTCTGAAAAAACACACACAAAACTACTATGTCGTCGTTATTCAATTGAAACGCTGCACCACCTTTGCCTTTGACCCAATCGAATAAACCCATTTTCTTCAAATCCTGAAGGAGGTTGTCTGGGGGATTTCGTGTCTACTGCCCAAGGTGTAAGATAGTACGAGACTTGAGCACGAATGAGGATGCGTGGTCACCACCTGGTAATTGTGCATAATACAGGTCCGGCTGTGCGACGCTCAAATTGTCTCACTTGCTGATGACCTTGTTTTGGAAGCCAGAAACGTGGAAACACAGCAGACTTTCTGATAAGATGGTACCATTGAACTGCCATGAGTACTTGAGTCGTGGCACCCGAAAAAGAAAGTGGTAGTAGCACGAAGGAACACGGCGTTTTTCAAATTTCCATTTGAATACGCACGCGTCAAGGATGAAACGAGGATAGACTGAAAAGTGAAGCTGGGTTCGAAACCCTGCAGCTTGTTCATACTCGTCCGGCACCAAATAAAGCTAGCCTGAAAGTAGCCTATGTCTCCGGAGTCCGGACTGTGCTCCACGTACGGCTCGGATCTATCATTATGGGGTAGTAGGCTCTTCATCCTGGGTCAATTCGTCTCTTGGCTCTTTGGAACTGTTCAGAAAACACTGCGTACGACAAGGTAATGGTGCGAACTTGAAGGCTGAGTTAAGTGCATAATCGGGCTCAGCAGGACTTCGACCGGGTGACGACTACTTTGGGGTTATTTTTATTTAAGGCGCCGGCCGAATATAAAATCCTAAGCTGCAGGATGACCTGCCATTTTGCATGTGTCTGGAAGCTAGTTGAGTCCGCGTGTTGTAGCCCAGATCCGATATATTATATCGTTCACTAAGTTCCGGATCGATACGACTCATCACTTGAAGCTGCCCCATGTCTGCCTCGATGTGATGATTTACAGAAAAACGAGGTCACAAGACGACGTCCGCAGAGATCTGCTACTCTAGTTCAACTCCACGGGGCCGGCGCTATCCCAATTTCCGTCCGACTCGTTTATTCGGAAAACACGCTGTCAAATCACGAGGTATAGGCGTGCAATGAGTAATCTAGTAAGGCCGTCACACCACATTCTGTCCATCCCATCTCTGAGGCCCTGGAAACATCTCGCTCGCGTCGCCTGCCCCCCCTTTTTTTTTGCTTGTTAGCTGTTCGCAAACGAAGGTGCAGCTCATCTATAAGGTAGAACCGACACCTATCTGAGTATTTTCCGGCCTTTGATTAGCACCCGTTTAGCATCAAGCACAAGTACAGACCACGCTTGACACGGCCTAAACATGTTGAGAGAAGTAAATCGTATTATTCCTCTTTCTTGTTAGCAAGTACAGATTGATACCCAACAGATAATTTTTGGTAGGAAAAGGCCGAAGAAAACTGAGGTGCTCTCCGAACCGACGATTCAATTACCCACACGCGCAAACTCTTCAGTACCATCAACTGCAGACCAGTACACGAGACTGGGCAGAGAAGAGCGATCTCATCCGACGGACCACGCAGATCAACAGAGTCAGGCCGAAAAGATTCAACAACCGCACCGAACGGACCACGCAGATCAACAGAACCAGACAGAAAGTATTCAACAGCTGCACCGAACGGACCACGCAGATCAACAGAACCAGACAGAACATATTCAACAGCTGCACCGAACGGACCACGCAGATCAACAAAACCAGACAGAAAATATTCAACAGCTGCACCGAACGGATCACACAGATCGACAGAACCAGACAGAAAAGATTCAGCAGCCGTACCGAACGGAGCAGCATACAGACAAAGAACAGTTGAATGCTGACCATGGGTGTCGGGTAGCTGAAGAGCCACCTGTGACGATGAAAGTAGACGAACTGGAAACAGATGACATTGTGATAGCGTATGTGATATAATATACTTCCTCGCGGCGGAATGCTTAAATTGACACCTTCAAGTGTCATGGGTCCTACAGGTGCCGGCAAGAGCTCGGTGAGACAAATTATATTCCATGGAATCTTTTCATTCATATGTCTCTAGTTTATAGGCTCTGCCACAGGACACGATACTAAAGGGGTCGGGCACTCATTGAAATCATGTACGGATCAAGTCCTTGCAGTTAGATTCTTCGACCAAGAAAGCAGACGAAATATAGTTCTGGTGGATACACCGGGATTTGACGACACGTATAAATCCGATTTCGATATCTTGAAAATGATTTCGGAGTGGCTTAAGACGAGGTAATACAAGTATACTTTTCTAAACGCTACTCTCACCCCGAGTCACAGTTATAGCAACAAGAAACTTCTTTCGTCAATTCTATATTTTCATCGGATAACGGATAATCGGATGGCTGGTACACCACTAAAGAACCTCCGACTATTCCGGAAGCTATGCGGCAGAGACGCTCTAGATAGTGTATACCTCACGACAACAATGTGGGATGAAGTCGACGAGGATGTTGGGAAGAAGAGGCTGGACGAGCTCAAGACATCCTACTGGAAGGAAATGATTGAAGGAGGTGCTCAGACGTTTCGCTGCAGCACTGAAGATGGCTCCCCGAAGCTTCTGATTCGACATATTATCGAGCAGGATGCAGTTCGCAAGGCAGTATTGCTTCAGGAAGAAATGGGCGAGATGGAGAAGGAACTGAAAGAAACGTCTGCCGGGCAGTTGCTCTTTACTGAACTGGAGACGCTGGTGGAGAAACAAACGCAGCTTTTGCGAAGAATTGCAAAGGAGAAGTCATCGGCTTCGGATCCGGGCACATTGAAGGATCTTCAGAAAGAGTACGACGATCTGCGTACAGAGATAGATGTCAAGTTACGACAAATGCAAGAACTAAAGCTAGCATGGTCGAAGAGAGTTCTTCGTTTTTTTTCACGGGGACGGGAGAGGGGGTGAGTCAATCCTACACTAATCATGTATATGTGACACTCAAAGCACGTAGTTCGTAAGTCATTGGATGATTCAATAAAGCGGTCGAATTGGTCCCCAGGCCGTTCCGAGAATTAATCCGTTCTCATGGCTACATTATGACTACTGATTAGTGCGCAAAGATACGGCCATTGTTGTTATGAATAGACACAATCAGTGGTTCGATAGCTACTTCCTGACATCGTACTACTTAATTATGTAAGGCTGTGGATAAGGCTTTTCCCCTGGAAATCTTGGAGGCAGCGCTGGCACATATCTTCCGAGGCCACCCGAAAAGCCCACAACCCCTAAGTATCTGGAACTCAGCGCTCGATATAAATGCTCTATAGACCGCGAGGAACTGAATGGAATCATGAGGTATTCGTTTCTTCGATTTTGACAGATCATTTAATATATTTTAAAAATCAATGTCACTGGCGCCGGTGATATCTCTGTTCAATTCAAATGACTCGAAGAAATAGATAATATAAATGAGGATACAGACCTCTTCCAACATGCAATTAAGCTTCGCCCGCTGGGGCACCCAGATTATTCAGCTTCACTGATCAACTTCGTGCTCCATTGTTTCACTCAGTGCGAGTGTCTCGAAAGAGCTAGGGGCCATGACAAAGCTGTTGTCCTCGGTTGAGATGCGTTACCGCTTTTTCAGTCAGACCATCCTCTCCGATTTTCGGCTCGTCCTTGCCAAATGGCTACTTTCATGCTCGGTTCGGACTGTCTGGTTGGCGAGGGAATAAATAAGAGTTATTGGCCTCTACCCTGATACCTGAGACTGTATCATCGGCTGATCCGTCTGCTGCTAAAGCATGGTTCTATGAGCTAAACATTTCTTGCGATACAGCACTCCCTGGATATGAAATATATTTTTCGGTTCTTCGCCCACTATGAACTGTTCTCTTTTAAGTTCAGCCAATGTCGACTCAGCAGCGGGTGAGCGAGCGAGAAAAAAGGTGTCTTATTTATATACTGTGCGAATACATACCGGAATGGGTACTACAGGAGATGATGCGCTAGGAATTAAAGAGAGGGTGAGGGAAATGTGAATTAACAAGCAGTACTTCGCGAATTTAGTGTCATGATCAATAGACTACAAGGTGATGCATACATACATACATGATTAAAATGAAAGTAATATGCGCCGGAGACCGCGCCGTGATAGCCAGCATCCCCGGGATACTGAATACACGAACTTCATGACTTACTCGAAAAACTTGCATTACTTGTGGCATCAAAGAATTCTTCATTTTCCTCGCGAACCACCCATGCCCCGCACTGACACTCTCGCTACGAAATTTAATTCATCAGCAGGAGTCATAGTCATGTGGATAAAATCACGTACACATTCTTTGTCATTACGGAGGAATGTCATCTCTTCTTGAAGACGGATAATTGCCTGGTAACTCTCCATTGCAATCTTCACCTATTTTTCGTAGACAGTGGGAGTGAGTTTAGCTATAAGTAAGAACGGGAAAGGTCGTACTCCAAGTTTCTCGTAAATCGTTCGAATGCAAACATTGCACTCCCAAATTGCCTGAATGTCTGCGTCGTGCAGGAGGAAGCGAGCAACAGAACCCCTATTCACAATCTTCTTCACAATTCCTAAAAGGTGTCTGAGTTCCCTATAGTGGCTTAGGTATGTTTATCACCCTTCTTGATTAGATGTCACGTACCTTTGAAAAGATTCCAATAACCTTTTAAGATCGTCGGGAAGACGAGATTTTATTGCATATTGTGTGATCTCCTTGAGAAGCCACCCCGAGTTCTCTGCCACTTGACTGATGGCGTGATGCATACCGTTCGTCTCCTTGAAATTAAGTTAGAAGTAACTCGACGATGAAAAAAAAACGCTAACTTGAATCAATTCAGTTATACGTAGGACTATTCCGATAGATCCTCGGATAAATGGGAAGGGTATCATTTCTGCCGCCTCGTGGACAATCCTCAAACCTGTAACCATGGCTGAGAGTGCCTCACGGCGACCAGCAGCACTGCATCCAGAGGCAGTGCTATCAGCTATACTGGACGGACATGTGAAGGAGCTAGAGGCAACACTTGAGGTATCTGAGAACGAAATCACAGACCGGGAGGCTTCAGAAGAGTTTGATCTAATCGACGACCGCCGAAGGACTGTTTGTCGAAGACCACCAGATGGTCGTCCTGGACTGATTGGTCGTCGAACCCTACCACGTATCCTTGCCCAGACCTTCTTAACCTCCTCCCCAAGGAAACGGAACAAGGTCTTGCCTGCAGATGTTTCGTGAAGTTGGTAACCGCGATCGACCATTTCCCGCTGGATCTGTAGTGGTGCTCGCTTCCGGAAGGATGCCTCCAAGTCTAATCCATTAATGATCTTCCAAGCTGACTCGTAAGATCCTTCGTAACGGAAGGTACGCGAGCCAAGGTAGATCATATCTTTCCAGAAGTTCGACACAAGTTCCGTTTCCCTCTCGGAGCCAATTGACTCGCTTCTAACCTCGTCCCACATTGTCGTGACAAGGACAATGTTTTTGAGGTTGTCGTCACCGCACAAATCTTTGAACACAGCCAGATTTCTCAGGGGGGTTCCTGCCATTCTGACATCTGAAATGCGGTGAAGGTAAAGAATGCCCGCAAGCTTGATGTTGTTTTGATACCTGTGAGTATACATCGGCTAAGGCTTGCCGTGCGCAAGCTAAGTAACTCACGTATCCTTCAACCACTTCGCTATGGTCCTCAAAATTTCGACGTCAGACTGACGGGTATCGTTGAATCCGGGTGTGTCCACCAAGACGACGTTCCGAAGATGTGTACACCTGATGGCGCGTACGTTTCGTGTCTGGGATGCCAGATCATGGCCAACCAGGACCTCCGTGTCCCCAGTAGCTGTTTTCACAAACTACGAGGGGCCTTAGTCTTCTTTTGACTTAGTTTCAAACTGAGTCGCTTACCGAACTTTTGCCCGCCCCTGTAAGTCCCATAACCCTGGTTGAATTTGAATAAGCAAAGTGAAATCGGAGATGAGAAAGCATACGCTATCACAATGTCATTTTCGTCCACGGATGCATGATAGTCGCTTGGCGCGGTCTCCAGAGCAGCTGGGAAATCTAGAGTGTCAAGGTCGGGCGTAGAAGGACGTTGATGGCTCGAGGGCACATCATCGGATACTTGGCGTGAAAGTCCGAGGGAAATGGGGCGAGTTCGAATTCCATTCCGGTAGCCCTGAGAATGCGCTGTAGTGACTTTAGGTCGCGAAGATGTCAAGTTCCGCCAAACCATGGGTGGCGGGTTCTATACTTGGATTGGACGAGACAGGATGGATATCCAGGATAATGTGGTCTAACGATGCATGGGAGTGTAACGAATTCGTGCTTAAAGCGCACCGTGCACTGGCTTGAGCGTTAAGTTGGAGCCACAGAAGCGCGAGCGCTCTCCGTCTTATCTTAATGAAAAATGCGCACTCGACGCATGCCAGATTGATCAACAGAAGGGAATATTTCTGGTGGCAAAATTCAACCCCCGCTCGGCACAATGTTGCTCGAGACTGCAAGTAATACTTGTAGAGCGGGTAGGCGCGTTTCTTTGTAGCCAACATTGACTTCTGATGGTTTCTCTGAAAAAGTATCTTGTCAAAGAGTATGAATTTCTCCATTCAGTCCATCTCTCCAGGTTCATGGGCCTACACGCACAAATCACGTGTGTACAGCTTGGTGTGCAGGGTCTCATCTCGCCATCTGTGGTCATGTCAGCTGTGTAAAAAATGACCACCCGTGAGCTCTTCCATTATCGATCACCGCAAGGCAACCAGCTGACCCTGCCCAGATTCTGGGTGGACCGAGAGATCGGTGAACCATAGCAGCGGAGTGACAAGAGATTGATGTATACGCCTGCGGGCCACCGATCTCTTGGATTACCCCGAAGCGATCTTGAACTTGAAATATCAAATTATTTTTCAACCCCGTGCCCAGGGACCCTATTTACTCCAAAATGTACAAAACGCGTTTAGCGCAAGTCGTGCATGTTTATAGGAATCGGAAGTCCTCGTGTTGTAAAGCAGGCTGGAGGCTGGGGTTCTGAAGGCTGGAGCGGACGTGTGAGGATGGCTAATTTATGCAACTTCGAAGTCCCCATCGACCCATCCTTTCCACCCAGCTCTATATCGCATCTCTACGGGGAATCATGACCAAGAACGGCTTCAAACCAAACCCAAACAGCTTTATCATTGTGTAAGATCCCTGTTCAAAATTTTAATTGTCTTATTGATGCAATTCTGCAAGTCTCATGGGCCCCACCGGTTCTGGGAAGAGTAACGTAAGGAGCGCATAGTGCTCTCAATGTCTAAATCACTTATCGAGAGCCCTCGTCAGTTCATCAATACTCTCACCGGAAATAGAGAACAATCCAAAGCTGGTAACCTGAGGTCCGACACCCAGGAAGTCGTTCCGTACTATATAACGGACAAAGATGGCGCTCAGGTTGTCATAGTCGATACACCTGGATTCGACGATACTTATCGGCCAGACACTGAGATTTTAAGGGTAATTGCCGACTGGCTCACGCAAAAGTAGGTGATATCCGTTCTTTTTTTCCTCCTTTGACACCACAAAGGTACCCTGATGGTGGTACGCTCAACGTTGGTGGGATCATATACCTTCACCGAATCACGGACAATCGTATGTCTGGTTCTGTATATAAGAATCTCCAAATGTTCGGCCGGCTTTGCGGGAATTTACCTCTACGTCGAGCACGCCTAGTCACCACCATGTGGGACAAGATGAAAGACCCCAAAATGGCACAGAGTAGGGAAAAACAGCTTGTGGACGACTTCTGGAAACAACTTATACAAGAGGGCGCTGCTCATAGACGGTTTCTCAACACAGGAGCTTGCGCATGGGATATCGTACACGAGCTAACGAAAATGGGGAACGAAGGAGATGATTTACTCCTTCAGGAAGAGCTCGTTGATCAGAACAAGCGTCTGAATGAGACGGAGGCGGCTAAGGTCTTGTATTCTCGGTTCCAACAACTTCTTGCAGAGCAGAAGAGGACTCTCAAAGAGCTGGCAGATGAAGCAAAGATGCAAAATGACCCGTCTCTAGCCAGGAGCTTGCAAGAGGAATATGACAAAATCAATGCGCAGCTACAGAAGACATTCGACGAGATGAATGAGATGAAGATCCCCTTCTTCAGGCGCTTAATGCTACGGTTCTTTGGACCCAAATCCCGCGCAGTAAGTCTAGTTGAATATATTTCTGAATTTACCCTTACCTTGGACTGCGTTTCATAGCAAGCTGTTAAGATGGATGATTTACAGGCTTAGTTCCTGTCACGACTTAGAATCTATATCGTTTTCTTTTACTTGTAATGACGCATGTTTCGTCAAGTTTTGCTATTGTTCGCTCGTCGTATTGATATGGGGATTCTGATTTTTTTTAAATTGTGACTATCGCTGCGGCAGCAAGGGTTCAATTTCACTGTTCCATTTCGAATCTAGAGTAAATATACCATTCCTGGCGCTGGCACTCTACGAGTAGGCTACGACAGTCAGGTTAAACATCATGATATTTCTGTGCGTGCAATTTCACTGCGATCATCCCAGGCTCAACAAAGTTTCGACATTCTTGAATAGCGTTATCGGCTCGACAGGATCCGGAAAGACTAATGTATGTCAAATATTTCTGTCGTTTATATCTCATCTCTGAGGATTTCAGTTCATAAACACGCTTGCCGGGACGCCCGATGATAGTGGAATTGCGTTTTTAAATGCTGGAACTCGAAACATCACCTCTCACAGGATAGAACGAGATGGCCGGCAGCTAGTTCTCGTTGATACTCCAGGATTCGATAGTGCCTATCTCCCAGATACCGGGATAGTCGCACTTGTGGCTAAATGGTTAGAAACAAAGTGTGTTGTGATGTCGAATCGTTCGTATCCATGTCCTCACTCGCACCAAAGCTATCGATCCAATATCGAAGTAGGGGTAATCTACCTCCATCGCATTACAGACAATCGTATACAACGCTCTCCACGACGACATATTCAAATGCTCCGCAAACAGTGCAAAGGCATTATCGTGCGCCACGTGTGCCTTGTAACGACTATGTGGGACAACGTAATCGATACATCACTCGCAGAGGCGGAGATGCGAGAAAGGGTTCTGAAAGAGGAATTTCGTGTCCAAAAAACTTCCAAACGCTTTGATAACGAGCACTCCTCTGCCCGTACTATCATAAGTGATTTGGTCCGAGGTGTGTGTTATCACTCGTTTTGTGTTTCCATCCATTGCAATCTGATGCCGACGGCTTAGACCACCTTGGTATCAATATAAGTCCTGCAGACGAACAGAATGGTGTGGTATTTGTGTACGCATCACTTTCGAGATTGTGTGCTGATTTGCAAGCTAAAGCCCAATTATTAGTCTTCTGGGATTGACAGGGTCAGGAAAGACCAATGTGAGCCAATATTTTCATGATGTCCGCTACTGATGTTGAAACGGTTCAGTTTATCAATTCCCTTACTGGGACTTCAGATGACAGCGATGCAGGAAACTTGACTGCCGGAACTCGCTCCATTATCCCTCGCGAAGTGGAGCACGATGGTCATCGTCTTATCTTCCTGGACACTCCAGGACTCAATAGCACCTATTTACAAGATTCGACAATCATAGCGCTTATAGCCAAGTGGTTAGAGTCGAAGTGTGTGATCTTCTTGCTGATAGACTTTGTTGGTTATACTCTGACACCCGGGAAGCCATAGATCCGATATTGCTCCAGGGATAATATACTTCCACCGAATCACTGACATTCGTATGCAAGGTCGCCCTCCGCAGAAGTATATTGAAATGCTTTGCAACCGGTGCAATGAAATATATTTTCATCAAATTTGTTTAATGACGACAATGTGGGACGACGTAGTGGACAATGTGGATGAGGCTGAGACACGCGAAAATGCTCTGATCGAAGAATTCCAGGGGCAGAGTGGAGTTATTCATGAAACTACCAAAAGGTTTGACAATCAAACTTCCACTGCATGGGATATAGTGTGGGAGATCGCTCGAGGTGAGTGTTGTCAACTATCCTTCTCTGGTTTCTCTCAGAGCAACTTAAATCGATGGTAGACTATCCTGCCGTTACAGAGCCTTCGATCTATCGTAAACCGGATAACATGATATTCCTGTATGCGCCATCCGCTCCATGTTCGTCCAACATTCTAAAATAATTTGAAAACAGCCTTTTGGGGCCGACTGGATCGGGAAAAACCAATGTGAGCCCATTAATATGTTGATATCAAAGTCTCATCTTCAACATTGTCAGTTTATCAATGTGCTTACCGATGCGTCTGGAGATAACCACTCGCCCTCGGTTTCTTTGTACGCTGATACCCAGAGCATCACCCCTCACATCGTAGAACATGACGACCAACGCGTAGTCTTCGTCGACACTCCAGGACTCGATAGCATCTTTTTACCCGATGCAGCCATACTGACACGTGTGGTTAAATGGCTGGAAACAAAGTATGTGGTTATTTATTATGCGTGAACCACGCATGTTGATGTTATGTGTAGTTACCCGTCGAATACCAATTCGGAGTTGGCGATAATCTACTTCCACCCCATCACTCACAATCGCATTCACGGCTTTCCGCATAAGCACACTGAATTATTTCGTAAACAGTTTG
>JBBPKM010000632.1:0-13026 GCA_038089255.1 Austroboletus rostrupii | reverse complement strand
CGATCCGGGTCGTCCGGTCGTCATCATGACTGCGGATGATGTCGAGTGCTTGGGTCGGGGTGACCTGCATAACCGTGCGTGAGGCGCAACCAGGCTGACAGCGAAATGATTCAGTGCGCAAACATGTACGGTAACCACAGCCGCACGAATACCCTAGCAGTCCGTTTTGATTATCTGACCCGCAACGACGCGGTTCGTTCCCTTTTAAAAAATGTACACGTATGATACAATAGGCAATGAATGGTATCAGCCCGACGTGGGCCGGCACACACAGGCCTCAGGCCGTGGCACTCGCGGGTTTCATCAACCCCAACGAACCGTCGCTCGACGCCAAGATGCCGCCCTCTCCGTGCTGCGTCGAGAAGAAGAGCTCGACGGTCGTGAGCGTCATCTGGCGCGACATCGTCGTCACAGGCACCCCAGCATGATTGCTCTCAGTAGCCGTGCCCGTGTCCTCCGCCTCGGTCGATTCGTCACGCCGATATTGCACACGACCATGCAGACGGCGACCTGCCACCGAAAAAAAAAACAAGAACAAGGGTTTTTTTAGTCTCGCCGCTGGAAAAGTACGAGCGCACAGGAACGACAAGTCACCTGGAGATTGTCAAAGACGTAGGTCCAGTCCGTCAGCGACGACACGAATTTGCTCGCGGCGCGGACGGAGCAAATCAACGAGACCGTGATGCAGGACGAAAAGAGGCGATAGAGCAGCCGATGTTGTTTCGCCGGTAAAGTCATCGTACGGAGTACCCAAAGCGGAAAACAAACGGTGACCAGGTCGGCGGACAAGCCCACTGTATGCAAAGGTGATGCATTGAATACGGACCGTGCGGACGACAAAAAGAAAGGAGTATTTACCCGCTATCTGGGTGATGTTGGTCGCCTGGGAGGTGATGCAACGAAAACTGGGCATCGACGGAGTGGGCTGGAACGAACGGTAGCCGATGCTGCAGGTCACAGCCTCCTGCACTAGAAATGCTAAACAAGCAAAGAAAAATAATGTAATGATCGAGAGCCCATATATGTGGAGACGTTCTCTTGAAGGTATGAACCGAATGATGGAGAGAATGATGCTTATGCGGACGGACCTATGATTTGGAGTTGGTGACGGGGACACCAGGGCTGAGAGGAACGCACCAGAGGAGAGCCGTCAACGAAAGCACGTATACCCAATCTGAAATCAATGCCGGTTCACCAACACCTGCACGTGTTTATCCAGCAAGATGAGCGAGAGGGTAAAAAAAAAAAGTGCACACCTGACTTGATGATGTAGACCCAACTGCTCACAACGGCCATCGCCCCACAGAGAAATGAAACTGCCGCCCAGACATCATCCCAGCCCACCCGCTGTATGCTGAAACGTATCCACAGCCGAAATATACACGTAGCCAGCGCAATGCTCGAAAGAGCGGTGGTGGCAACTAGACAGAATGAGCGAAATAACAACACGGGCTCCAGGATGGAGACGTACTCAATGGCACTCTGATAAGACCGATCATCGTCTAGTTGAGTCACGAAGAGCCTCGAAGGGGATTATTATCAAAGCGAGCGAGATTCATGAATGTGAGAGATGAAGCTTGAAGCACTAGGGAGGGAAGAAAAACACAGCCAGAATGAAAATGACGGGCGCGGTTTTTGATCGGAGGCGCCTTCGATTGTGACAGCGGAAATTTCCGAGGAATGCCCCTGTCAAATCGCACTAGCCGAGCGCGAGCAGACATAGGTTGCCTCCATTCGATCGTCGCGCCTCACCGACGCATGCTCTTCCGGGTGGGGCGGGTCGCGGGC
The DNA here is from genome assembly GCA_038089255.1 of Austroboletus rostrupii. NCBI lineage: Eukaryota > Fungi > Basidiomycota > Agaricomycetes > Boletales > Boletaceae > Austroboletus > Austroboletus rostrupii. The sequence goes on along the minus strand of JBBPKM010000632.1, from coordinate 11,238 downwards.
GGATCATCATCAAGGGAGATTCGAGCAGTCCTGGGCCCCCGGATGCTATCGCGGGCTATATCGTCTCGTCACCCGTCAGAATACCAAAGCAAGAGAACGCTGGCTGGCTTGGAAGAGCATGAAGTGAACATCCGAGACTATAGCAACTGCACAGTACATAGACGCATGTAAGCGGGCAGCCGAGCAACGACGGATCCAGGGGCAACGGCTGACAGTCCATCGCTTTCCGGCACATCGGATTACTGAGGCCCCTCTAGACTATATGTGTTCTTTTCCAGCTAAGGGGGAGAATGAGCGCGTTTGGAGCGCCGTCGAGAATCGCGTACCTCGGCATCCAGTTCCTTTCGCACTCTGTACTCCTCGTCCGCCTTGATGATGAGATGGTACTCGTCGAGATCCTCTATTATAAAGGGTTCTTTCTCATTCATGGAGAGGAGTATCTGTTTCACCGCCGAGTCGCTGTTCCAACAAGTCTATCAAGGTTTTCGGGCTCCCACTCGAAGCTTACCATGTGAGCAGGATGCCTATGAGTAGATTACATTGTGTGCGCGAGAGCGGGGGAGTTGCGTTGCGTACCTTTGATGGCTCTCATGGATGTGCCGCGTGCGAAGGTGGTCGTCCACGGCAAGGCGACGATGCGGTGGGCCATCGCCCGGGCTCCTCAAAAGACGCCCAGCAGCATCACACCTCGCTCGTATCCACCCCGACGACGCTGCGCTTCCCAACGCTGGTCCGCCATGTCCGTCGAGAACGCAAAGCAATTCGCTGCCTACACCGCCGTGGACAAGCACATTCAGCCCCACCACAAGGTGCGTCCCCGACCCCAACGCAGCACGGAACACGCGGCCCACCCTCCCCCCACAGATCATCGGGATAGGCTCGGGTGCGCCCCGTCTGTCCACCTCTCCTCCGCATTCACCGTCTCCGCAGGCTCGACCGTGCCATACGTCGTCCAGCGCATCGTCCAACAAGGCGCGGAGCTGAACAAGGATCGCATCTTCATCCCGACCGGGTTCCAGTCCAGAGAACTCATCGTCTCCGCACGATTGAACCTCGGTGACGTGGACCAATACACGTCCATCGACGTGACCATCGACGGTGCTGACGAGTGCGCCGCCCCTCCCACTCGGCCCTACGTCTATTCGCCGGGCTGACGCCTGCATAGGGTCGACCCACGCCTCAACTGCATCAAGGGCGGCGGAGCCTGTCATTTACGCGAAAAGGTCGTCGCCGAGGCTGCGAAAACGTGTGTGCCCTGTCTCTCCCTCTCTCGGCCCAGGCTCACCCGTTGGTCCAAGGTTCGTCGTCGTCGCCGACTACAGAAAGAACAGCGCGTGTCTGGGGGAAAACGTACGCCCACATCTTGCCCCTCTCTCTTTTTTTTTTTTTGCGCCCTGAACGGCCTCGCCTAGTTTGCACCCGGCGTCCCGATCGAAGTCGTCCCCTTTGCATACGCCAGTGTCCTCGCAAAAGTACGCTCCTTGGGCTCGCCCAACGCATCCCTCCGCATGGCCAAGGCCAAAGCAGGCCCCGTCGTCACCGACAATGGCAACTTTGTCATCGACGCTCCGTTCCCCCCGGCGTTGCTAAAGACGCCCGACGTGGTGCGTATGGATTAGTGGAAGGGATCTAATTTAACCTCCCATCGGGCAGATATTGACACGGATCAAATTGCTGACGGGTGTCGTCGAGGTAGGCCTATTTTGCGACATCGCTAGGGCTGCCTACTTTGGTAACGAGGTAACGCGTTCCTGTTCCTGTCTCTTTGCCTTGTCACGTTGACTCTGCACGCACAGGATGGCAGCGTGACGGTCAAGAAGGCAGAGAACTCTACCGTGGTCGAAGAGCGGCTAGCTGCGCCTTTGCAATGAAACGAGCGCAAAGGTGACGATCCCATAGACTTGTACAGTACGCGATCTGTATGATGCATGTATGACTTTTCCAAGTGGCGGTGGTATTTACCGTTTCTCGAGTTGAATCTTTTTATTGCTGCTTTCCTCCGTCGTTTAAACGTTCATCGCACCGTGTCCTCGGTATGCGATACAGAAAGTGCACCCCTCACCCTTCCTCCGGTTCCCAAAGGGTCGTGTATGAACAAGTGTGTGGTTAACCAGATCTCGAACGACTGGCTGATCTCTATCTCCTTTCCGGTTCACTTGCTTTCGTCCCTTGCTGTTTCCTCGTTCACCTCTCTTCGTTCACCGACGGATGATTTTTAGATCATCAGTAAGCCGCTCCTTTCCTCACATGTCTTGCCTTCTTGGCACCGTCGAACGTAGAGTTGTTCCCCGTTGATCTCTCGTGTTCTCTTTGTTTGCACGGGCAAGCAGTAGCTATTTCGTTTCATCTGCGAAAAAAAAAAAAAGTGCTGTACCCGTTCCCTTTCTCGACCGAATGGCAAGTTCTCGAAAAGTCAGCAGCTTATGTCCTGGAGGAAAAAAAAAGTATTGCATCGCAGAGATTTTTTTTTCTGGCCCTCATGCCCATGAGAGCCTTTCTTGCAAACAGAATATGGATGATAGATTAAATTATGATCGAGATATCACAGAATACTCACATCCATGCCAAACGCAACTCTTTTGCGATCAGACTAGGCTCACACCGAAGGCGTCGTGCTGAAATGAATATCACCAAGAAGTCTCACTTGTGGACAGAGCAGCAGCAGCGTGCGGAAGTGTTGATGAAGCTAATTGGACGTCATGAGGCACATAGCAGGAGCGAGGAAGTACCAGAAGAAGTTGTGTTCCTTGCAATCGAGCCGTCAGCAAGTATTGACGATAATTGGAATGCGTGTGTTAGCAGTCAGACCGGCGCGCTCAGCCTGGCCGCACCACCAAAAGGCTGAAAGTACTGAATATATACCATTTAGCGTCACGGACAGTTTACATGCCTGTTACGGGACTTAGGTAAGCCACAATGCTCAAACCGTGTCTGAGCTAACCGCCCATCGTCACGTCGCTCTCAAGGGCATTTTGGACGTGGTTCTCGCAAATGCATCAGATCATACCATTGACTGTGTCATGGTTTCCCCCGGGCACAAACCAAACGTAGCGGATACGCTATGACATAGATTTGATACTGCTCAACCTGACTACCAGTGGAAGGAGCGAAACGTTCTCGCTCGATGCATAGTACTGCACACAGTCTAAATGAAACTGGAAAAAAAAAAAGCCAAGTAACATTAGTTTCCCCCCCCCCCAAAAAAAAAAAAAGCTAGATCATATTTACCTTGAACCTGAAGAAAACCGGGTGAGACAGGACTGTCACCAGCGATTTCAAAGCCAACTTACCAATGATTAAAGTTGGACTCGAATTTCTTGAGGAAATCCCATCGCTTGCCCATCGCTTGATCCCCGTCGCCCGATTCAGCAGTAGCAGTAGCGAGTGCCTGCGATGCTGATTTCGTAAAGGATGAAGAATAAAGTGCAAACGTCGAGCACGTCACGATCATGCGTGAGTATGCCTGTCGAATCTCACTCATCAGTAGCGTTGTTCTCGACAGCTTGCGCGTACGTACCCTGAGCAGTTTCGCGCTTGTCAACATACATTCTTTCAAACATGTGTCCAAAAAATCGACATGATCCCTCAATAGCTGATCTACCGTCGTCACCTTGGCTAATTTAGCCTCTAGAGAGCGCCAGTTGGGTTCCAAAACCTCAAAGGTGACAAATGCAAGGATCTGTTGAACAAATGCTAGCATCCGCGCCCGAAGCAATAATACTCGAAGTCTCCATTGTTCGAACTCGGGGTGGTTTGGAACTGGCTTGCGCCACGTTGTCGTCTTTTGCTCAATCCACATCGACGCAAGCGATTGTTCGACGTTTTTCAGGTGTAATAGAAAACGAAAGATTAGTTGATAACGTAGGATAGTCTTGCGCGAGATGACAAGGGAGAGAGGAAATTTCACTGTGTAATCGAGAGCGAGAGCTTCGATGGCTGCCAGATCCATGAGATTACGGATGGTCGCATACAGCGTTCTAGGTCTCACCTAGCATTGGCTTTTTGTCATCCTTGTCTTTATCCCTGTCCTTTTTAGCATCTTCGTGCCCTGCACCTTCGGGTGCGCCTTCCCCTTCTTCGCCTCCGATAACCCCACTCACGCTGATGACTTTCAACAGCCATTCGTAAAGCCCCGTACCAGCGATACTGACTTTTACATCCTCCCGAAATAGCGAATCTTCCGCTGTGAGTGCCAGATCAAGCAAACTTTGCAATTTCACGATGCTAGCCGATTTTGCGGGCTTCCTGAGTTCAGTATGGGCGAGGTCAAGTAGGTGCGTAAGGAAAGAGGACTGTGACAAGAAGAAGTATCGTTTTAAGGAGCGTAGACGAGGAATCAGCTGTTGATCCTTTAGCAGAAGCTGCAGTAAAGTGTGGTTGGCGTGCGTGTAGGCATCTTCTACGAACTTGTATAACCTGAGAAACAGTTGGTCATGAGTAGATACGTGGTATGAAAGCTTACTTTTGGTCATGCATGGATAGTTGTTGTAGATCGTTAATTTGATACTGGTTGGCTTGCAGCTCTATGCCACATTCACGAATGACATTCAGGTATTTGCCAGCGAGAAGGATTTTGTATTTCCATCCCTCAAGTAATGGAGGAATACAGGCACCACCCGGGAGTCTACCACTGGGAGTCCTCGGTGGTGGAACACCGGTATGCTGTCGTTTCGACGACGTCGTTGAACCGTCGCGCAACTGTACACGATGAGCTTCCACGAAGAACAATAAGCAAGACACTGACTGACTGACCGTATACCGCCTCTCCCAATATTCGTCTGTGTAATCCACTTCCAGAATACCCTTACTTATAAATTTGCTCTCCTTCACACAAAACTCCTCGTATGGATCTTGCAATCTCCCGGTCGTTATCCATTCGCGTAGCATTTTGGCATATGGAATCCCAGCAGCGCTCAACAATGTTCCGTACACTTTGCAGGCTGTTGGGTCCCCGGACATACCTTGCATCCGTTCGTAGATGACAGTAAGCACCTCCCCACCTTTAACAGGCACGGCCGCACCCGTCGAGGATTTGGTAATTTCAGAAAGTACAGCTTTCAGTTTTGCACCACCTAAGCCAAGAGCTTCGTCCCGGGCGTCTTGTTCTTCATCTGCCGAAGATGACGAAAGGGAAGAGCCTTCGTCATCGTCGGTATTCGCTAGCTCAAGAATCAATTGGTAGATCAAGGCAAGTGTGTGGACCGTCGGATGAATATAAAACCACAGCTTTTGCAGAGTAAAATGTGGTGATGTATTGAATGCGTGTTCCAATTGGGATAGAAGAGTTTGATAATCCTGGAATGCAAGATGATCTTTGGAATGGTCCTTCCTCAAATGGGCGACAACGAACCCTCAGCATATCCCGGATGGCAGCACAGAGTGCATGGTTAACAAGACCAAAATCCAGATGACTCCTACTTTCGACGAACGCTGATATGGCCGTATAGTATGTACCAAGTGGAAGGACGCGTTCAGTCAAGTCTCGAAGAGACAGATCTAGAGAAAATACATTACTAATCCGGAAGACTCTGCTAGGTTTGAAGACTCACCCAACGGCGATGATACAATGAAGCGGACGCCCTGCAGAGGATCATCGTCCTCTGGAGAGTAATCTGGATGATATGTCACATGCGTGCCTTCAATACCCTATGATGTTTGGGTCGATCTCACCAGGCTACGCGCCGAGTCGTTACTCACCATCAACACATACAATAGGTCCTCCAGGATGAGAGCTTCCTGTATATCGATAGGAAGGTGATCCAATACATCCTCTCGTTCTTTCCCTTTGCCTCTGGGGGTTGGATTCATTGCGCCAACACGGGAATTGAGTGGTGCGCGGACGAATGATGTCTCGGCAATGAATGACGAGTCATGGCCTGCGGTTAGACATGAATGACACCACGCTGAGAGAGAACTAAAACGTGATATACACACTTTTACCCCTGTTTTCATGCGGGTTGTGCACACGCGAATCGATATCTTCATCAATAGCGTCACTCAATCGTCTGTTCCTTCTGACAGACGCGATTGTGCCAGTGATCTGCGTCCATCAAAAGCGTCGGTAATGAACGTGAAGATAAACTGCGCACCTTTGTGTACTCCTTGGCGGACAAGGTGAGGTTGTTCTTGCGTGCCGGACGTGTTCTGGGAGTGAAGGGATCCATGTGGACCAAACGAAACGAGTATTGTGGCTGTGCATCACATTATCTCATCGATGCCTCTGTGCGTTGTGGAGTCACGTCGCGGTCGAGCGTGTCTGAGCACGGATTCACAAACTTGGCCCACATGGCGCCCTTGATTGTGTCGTTCCGGAGACGACCCTTGTTCACGTTCTCGCGACCGACAGCATCTTTTGATGGTCGGTGCCACCACCACATATCCAGGGTCAGCAAGCCATCGTTTGCATGGTAGCGTGGGTCTCCAGTCACCCGTCGTGATGGTGAGAAGGAAAGCACGCGTCCTCGAGTCTCTTGTCGTCAGGCATGGCCTAAGTTGGATCGTCCCTGCCAACGTTGCCCTGCTCATGCTGAGATGCACCAACGGACAGTTTCCATGGTCCTCCAAGTGGGTGTTTCACACTAATCAATACTCTAGATTCACACACATGAGTGCGACACTTTGTCGGGGTTAATAGTGCCGTCGACCATGTGGTTCTTCCTGTGCTCATTCTCGCGGAAGACCATGCCTCTTGTCCGACACCAAGTTTAGCACTTTTCAAAGTATCGGCTTGCCTCATTTTGTTCCAAGACTCGAGTGATCCTAGGGAATTTCTGGCATCATCGTTTCATCACCTTGTCAGCGTCATTCGTCGATTCCTTACATCCCGGAAATAACTAGATGTTTTAAAGGTGATGGAAGCCTCTGTGTATGGCACAACACGAGGACACTATCTTTCTCGCTTCTAGTCGTTCACCCATAAATAACATCAATTTTATACCGCAGTCTTCAGATCTGCGTTATTTTACACGTATGTTACGTCATGCGAATGTGTGCCGTGGCTTCGTCGATCTTTAGTGTTCAACAGCAATCTTGAAAGGCACGATTCCGACGGTTCTATGTAGGAACAATACAAGATAGCGAAGAATACACATATTACGAGAAAGAACCATGATCGCAAGAACAAACATGACATATATACAATAAAGTTACCAACCAAATACCCTACGCCAGGTATATCAGTCAACGCCAATCAGGCGCAGATACAAGAAAATAACGCACTCTTCGTGGAACTGGATCCCACCGATAGCCTTCTTCTTCTCCGCATCAAACGCCCCCACAGCGCGCGCAACGTCCTGGGAAAGCCCAGTTGGCCCGCAAACTGCGACGAATGCGCCGTGGGCACCGCCCTCGTTCATCATGGACGTGACAAGTTCGCCCAGCTGCCTATCGATCTTTGGACGACCGGGCATAAGGGTAATGCCCGGCGGAAGCGCAAGCTTTTCAGACGACGAATGGGCTATAGCACGGGTGTAAAACACCCAGACGCGTAGCCTCGCTGGTCTACTCTGAGATACGAGCGCAGAAAATAGAGTGACAAAATTCCGCAGCGCGGCTGATATGCGTAGCTCAGCTCATTGGAGAGAGAGAAAGAGAGAGGTGAAAAGTCAAACCTGGGTTGGGAATACTCCAGACGACTTCGATGACTTTAGCCCTGTTTGCGTCGCCGGCCAAGACGAGATCTTGAACAGCGGACAGGGCAAATGTCACCCCACTCCCTCCGACGACAAACAGAGCCCCTGAGTAATTGGGGACCGTAGTATCACCAACTCCGCCTGTCAAGATCCAACTTGGTACATCGGATGAAACAGGCCCAGTGATCTGGGTACGTACCGTAGGGCCCTTCGATCATCACTTTGACTCTTTTCAGAGAACTCTGCCCCGCCTCGCCAGTTGACCTTTTCTGTGCCAATTCGTACAGTCTTGTCGTCCAATTTCCAAGTTTTTTGCACATCAGGACCAGACCGTCCTCCGTGTTAGTCGCACTGGCAATAGTAAACGGGTGGACCTCGGTCATTCCATAAAGTCCCATGGCCCTGGAAAGGACGCGCAAACGGACGTGCTGGCCAGGGCGCCAGCCAGCGTTTAGAGAGGGAACGTCTATCTGAGTAAGATCCAACTCTGGGATTGTTTGAAGAGTTGCAGTGGCAAAGCGCGTCTTCACGAGACGGATAACGTGGTCAAGTCCATACACAGCGGCAGCTGCGATCACATAAGGTATGCACGCATCTTCGTGATAACAAACCTGTGGTACATCGCACAGTCAGGTTTCGCAAGCAGAAACGAGCCTCAGCCAATGGTACTTACGGCAACCAGCGAGAGAACCAGTCCGACGGCGTGTGTTCCGAAGAAAATATTGTAGGATTTCGTGCGGACAAATTGCACAGAAAAGAAACCGAGAATATCGAAACAAACCAGACCAACGAGTCCCCATATAATAAATGGCCTTTTAATCATTTCTGAGATGACACCAGCCAAACTCCACTTGTAAACTGTAAAGGTACGGTTTAATATGGGCCTTCGTCCGCGAGTGTATTGACAATGACGACATACTAAATCCGAGCGCATGAATGTTTGCTCCAATTATCATCAAACGTCCGATGTGGCGATGGAGATAATTCAGCTGGAGTAAATCAGTACATTTATTCCGATTTACATCGATTCCAAACAACACAAACCTTTTCATAAGAAACACCGACAAGTAGCCCAATCACATTGTTTTTTGTAGCAAAAGCGTATACGAACGGGATTTGAGACGTGATGACCCATCCGTAGCGCGTAAAATTACTGAACAGATGCGAGTGGTAGAAAGAAACGTAAAAGATGGCGCCAGTATATCCTGCAATCAGGAGGACCTGTAGGATTGTGTAACCCTCGAATACTTGATATCGCAAGAAGTTTGCACCGGGGTGTCTAAGCGAGAAATGCATAGGAAAGTGCCATGGTTGGCTGGGTGCCGCAGGCGATTCGAGGTTCGGAAGAGAAGGTTCCACCGGGCTGTCCGTGACCTCCATATGATCCATCTTTGCGGCATCTAGCCCCTTCTCGTCAGATCCCGAAGGAAAACTGTACAGGTCCGATTTCTTGGAGGAGTAAAGGAGGTAACCCTGGAATGCTTTAGAACGATTGTTTGCAATGTACACCAGTGCACGAGGAACATTGAATAAGGAAAAAGCGAGAATAAATACGAGGATGACAATATCCAAGTGATACACCAGGGCGCTGCTGGATGAGACTGGGGCCGGGGGAGCATTCATTGGTCGCGTTGCACGATGACCGGAATCGGTGCAGGGGATGTTTCAAGGAAGCGAGGCAGCGACGAGCCGAGCGGTTTGATGGGCTGACAGTGACCTTCAAACTGAAGACAAACGTCGTACAGAGGGTAAGAGGGAAAGGCGCAAAGATACGAGGTCTCCAGGGCTCCCTATTTATGAAGTTTCAGAACATGTCGAGGTCCCTTTAAAGAATCCAAGGAGACATATGTGGCGTCTGATAAAAACAATCGGGGATGAGATTACCAGATGTCTCGCTCCATGTGTGAATTATTTCATGGGCCGAGGATTAGGAAAGTGGAGCCTGGATAGAGGTCAAGATCTGGAAGCCATGACATATTTCGTTGGAGTTAATTTAGGCATGGAGCAGTCAAGCATGACACGTTTATGATTCGTGGAATACCTGAGACACGTCTCGCATGGTAACATCGCTAATATCCGGTAAGCCTAGAACCCGATGAAAACCGATGAACGCAACATATCTGACAGGAACTGTAAAGCCGATGGATAGAGTCACGAAGATTCACAAATAATTTCGGCCCAGGGACTGGACCTGGTTGCGGCATGGCATGTCAAATTTTATACACGCAAAAGGGCCAATAAGTTGGTGCATAAGGGAAAGGACGGTTTTTTCTTGGGGGGGTGACCGCCTGTTTCGTCCGCACCCGGAAATCGGCTAGAAACGAGTGTCAAGCAACAAGTTATACATCGCAAGTAACGCGACAGTGTTAGTTCAACCCTGTGGCTAGAATGCCACACGGCGGCGTGAAGTTGTCTGCCCTAGTTGATTTTGCCGTGAGTCATCGACCGATTTGCGCCGCGCATCAGAGTCCAGCGGCGAAAGCGATGATTCCCATGCAATTCCCATGAACATCGTACACACGTGGCGCGATTCGACGTTTCTTAATTTGATTGGAACACACACACCTAGGTAACGCATCAAATTTCGATTCATGTGTTTGCTGAACTTGGTTTGAAGCTCGGGCGTTGAGAGTTTGAGGAATCATTAATCAGAGTCCAGCTGTCACCATGCTGTGTGATTCCCAGCCGAGTCGCGGCCCATCTGCAGCGCGATAAATCGGGTCAAATTTTCCTTGCTGGGATATCTGATAAGACAAATAGGTTCTGAAACTGATGGCACGGCGGCTCTTTAGAGCGATGGACACGTTGGAAGAGGGTGCATCAATTGTTCCTGCCCAGTGATTATCTGATAAGACGGGGAGGTGACAGCGTGGATAAGAGAATGGGCGGACTTGAGGCTATTACTCACGCTAATTTTACGTATATTTCACCATCGACATCCGCATGCAAACTATTCGTCATTGATCATCATCATGAACAAAAAGCCCCTCGCCAGTTACAAGTGTATTTATTGTACATTGAATATTTCCCGAATGTGATGTGACCAAGCAAGAATGTGCGACATGTGTGTTCTGAGAATCAAGGTGGCTTTCATTGGAGTTTGATCGTTGTCACACTAAGGAAAGGTTTAAAAAATGTCATCATGATTCGTAAACGAAACCGTCATAGGAAAAATAGTGACGCAAATGTATTTTTAGCCGGAGGAATTTGTCCCCCCGTACGTGGGTTGTGGGTGTTGACTCATAAGTGGTGCCACAGCGTCAAAGCAAGAAGTTGAGCCAGTGACATCAACCACATCCTGTTTTGCCCATTTACTTGCTGCGCGTAACTTTTTCCCGTAGAGAATCAACATAAGGGCAGAGGGGAATCCAATACAGCTGATGCAAGCCAATAATAAGCTGGCTTTGCGGATGCCCAAATAGGTGTACAGTGGAACCCCCAAGCTGGGAAATAAGGTGGAAACGATGTTGCGAACAGCAGAGTTTGCTGCGACGACAGAGGCCGATTGGGTCGGATAGAGGTCGATATAATAGTTGAGCAAGGAAAGTTGGATGAGAGTCATCCCCACTCCAACAGGAATGCCCGACAGAACAGGGAAGATCCAGTG
>JBBPKM010000631.1:0-13031 GCA_038089255.1 Austroboletus rostrupii | reverse complement strand
ATAACGAAGACCCACATAAACACTGATTGATTCTGAATCACTGGTGGATTTTATATCAATAAATCTAGCAAAATAGTTAAGCATAAAATGATTTGAGTTAAAAAAATTGATATTTGTTATGATATGAGTAAATGAGCCTTTATGGCTATATTTATAAATATCAAAAGAGAAGCAACCTCAATGATTTTATTTTATTTTATGACTTGTCTTGCCTAGTTGCAAGATCTTATCTTATTTTATCTTATCAGTGTTATCATATAAAAAAACAAGCCTTTATGGCTATATTTGTAAAGATCAAAAAGAGAAGTGGCCTTTGTTACGATTTATCCTTAGTTTTTTTTTTTTCTTCTGTTATGCCTCTATCCGGACTTATCTTTCTTTCACAATAGTCATTCGTATACTCTCACGACTATTGTACCGGTACTCTGGTTCCTCCATAGTTACTCATCTCATTTTACTCATCATTTCTTGCTGACTGATACATCAGTCAGCCTTTACTCATATACGCTTATGCTTCATGTCCTCTTTTGTACTATACGAGCCTGCCCTCATTCTCCCCTCTATGTATATAAACCTCTCAATGGGTCTCTGTACTTCAGCTTAGTTCTCCCTTGTATTCTCTCAAATATATCCTCCTTTCGTGCTAGCTCCCAGGCACTCTCTTTCATCTGGTCTCCTAGTCAACTAGTCCTCATCCTACTATTGAGTGGACACTATCTTGAAACATCTTGAACCCTCAATCCTAGGGTTATCCAGTCTTGGTTCTTGCCTCACAAGGGCTATGCTCCTACCTACCTGGTCGAAGCATAACAAAAGAACTAAGCTCTATCCGATGCGACTAGCATTGCTCTAGATCGCCCAACATTCACCCAAACCAATACTCCAGCTGGTGACATCACCAAGACTCTCCAGCATCATCAACTGCTTCCAACTCTTCAGAAGAAATTCCCACAGATCCTGACGAACCCTTCACCCAGGAAAACCAAGACACCCGCAACTTAACTGCCCAACTTGAATGATCCCTGGTAATCCCTTGGGTCCCCACTCCACCTAGTCCTACCCCGCAACCACAGACTGGAAGAATCTTCTTTCCTTCACCATCAGTACTCCCCATATCAACCATGTCCAATACCACCACCGCACCAAAACCAACCGAACTTCGCCTCGGCACCCCTGACGACTTCGATGGCTCGTACTCCCAAGCCCTCCCCTGGCTCCACTCCGTTCAACTCTACCTCGCTGTAAATGACAAACTCTATGATACCCCAAACAAGCAAATTGCATATGCTCTCTCGTTTATGAAAAAGGGGACTGCCTTCACCTGGGCAGACATCTTTCATGAGGCCAAATTAACGGATGGAACCTTCACTCTCGGAGCCTGGGCAGACTTTGAAAAGGACTTCAAAACAGCGTTTGAAAACGCCGACATCAAAGGCGAATCTCTAGCCTGGCTTGCTAAAGAACGCATGTATGAAAATCGCGCCAGCAGATACAATCCTGCCTTACAAAAGTACATCGCCACCTTTCAAAACAAAGTGGCCATCACCGGAATCAATGATGATCAAGTCTTGATCAATTACTTTGCCTCTAGAATCCCAGTCTCTCTTATGCGTCACATCCACACCATGGAGAAAGTCCCTGAGAAAATTACCGAGTGGTATGCCAAAGCCACTCATTTCGCCAGTGTAGAAGAAAGAGCTATCGAGATTGCCGCCTGTCACAAACGCGGTAACACCACTTACTCCCCAACCTTTACTCCTCGATTCCAATCAGCTCGCGATCCCAATGCCATGGATGTAGACGTCATCCGCCTCAAAAAGCTCACCCCGGAGGAAAGAGAGCGATGCATCAGAGAAGGGCTTTGTTTAGCTTGTCGAAGAAAAGGGCATATAGCTTGCCAATGTCCCAATAAATTCAACCAGCCCCAGCACCACCCAAAGATGTCAAAAGGATAGAAGAGCCCACAACCATGATCCAAGAACTCCCAGACGATGAAACAGTTGGAAGGATTCGCCTGGATTTTTAAACGAAGAAATGCCTGCAACGCATGTTTCTCCTTTTTTTAAATTTTCATGTAACTCTGTACCAGTAGCAATGAAGTCAATGTGCATCCCTATTCAACTACTGGTACCAACCGACATGATAAAAGCCGTTGCAACTTCTGCGCTCATAGACTCAGGAGCACAAATATCCTGCATAGATTGGGCCTTTGCTCAAAAGCACAATCTCCCTCAAACTTGACTACCCCAACCAGTTACTATCAGAAATGTGGACACCTCCACCAACAAGAACAGACTTATCAAGTTCAAAACTACTCTTTTTGTCAATATCAATGGATACGTATGAAGGGTTGAGTTCTACTTGATGAACTGTGGCAAAGAAACCACCATTCTCGGCTTTCCTTGGCTAACGTTTGTAAACCCCATCATTGATTAGGGAAAGAAAACTCTGGACATCCCTGAAACGTTGGATCAATCAGCGGATCTAGTCGCCGCCCACAAACAAGAAAAACAGTGACAACTCAAACTCTACAACCTGCAATGCCCTGATTACGCCATTCCCCCACCATGACATCTCCATGTCGACACCCTTGTCGATGAACATCTTTTCAGGTATCTCAACAGAACTGAGGATGACGTACTTTGTGCCAATATAGCCCTTGCCCATGATATGGCACATCTTAAATCCCTTAGAACCCTATTACAAACCATTCTGGCCAATGGACGGTTTATTCCAAACCCGTCTTTGACTTGTGCTGCTTTAACCACCTCGACCGACCTGGCAATCCATGCCAAGAAACAAGAAGTCTCCCTACCTGATTGATATAAAGACTTCACAAATATCTTCTCAGATGAGGATACACCACTCCCTCCCTCTCGTGATTGCGACCATGAAATCAATTTGACCAAATCATTCATACCAAAGATTGGGAAGCTCTATCCACTTACAGCCGAAGAACAGAAAGCACAGGATGAATTCCTCGATGAGAACCTCAAAAGTGGAAAAATTTGTCCCTCGACCTCACCGCAAGCAGCTCTGTTCTTCTTTGTCAAAAAGAAAGATGGGAAACTCTGACTAGTACAAGACTATCGCTACTTGAATGAGCATACCATCTGCGACGCCTATCCGCTTCCCCTTATCTCTGACCTCTGTTACGCTTGTTCCGGGTAGGACGCAAGCGTAGCCTCGGATGAACCAAGCTCTGCGGTGTGTCGAAGATACTCCTATGGATAGGAGCGCGATGGTTATCTCCTGCGGTGAGGAGATCTAGGAGTAGCAAGAGTAAGCGTCCACTCAGTAGTAGGACAATGACTAGATGCCCGAGGTTCACAACGGAGATCGTTGCGGAGCAAAGCGAACACTTGGTATTACCAAGGAGAACTAAACTAAGGTACAAAGTGTAGCTATGCGCAAGTCTTATAGGTATCGTCGTGATACACGGGCCACGAGAAAGAAAGGAAATAAAGGTGACGACTGGGCGATGGAATGAGTAATGCGCAGCTGTATCGTAATACAAATGACTAGTGACGGAAACCTGCGGCGGCAGGTGCGAAGCCAAAGTAGTCCATAGGGGCTGTCGCGGAATGAAAGATAAGTCCATAAAAGAACATCGGGGCAGAGATATCGGAGTACTCGGAGAAAACGTAACAACCTCCTGGATAAATTGAAGGATGCCAAAATCTTCACGAAGTTTGATGTCCAATGGGGGTACAACAACATCCGCATCAAGGAAGGGCATCAATGGAAAGTGGCCTTTATCACGCATCGAGGACTATTCGAACCAGTTGTTATGCTTTTTGGTCCCAAAAACGCCCCTGCTACCTTCCAGCGCTTCATGAATAAAGAATTTCATGATCTTATTGCGGAAGGACGAATTGTCATCTATATGGACGATATCCTCATTTTCTCTCCCAATCAAGAAACCCATGACAACACCACCAGACGAGTTCTTCAACACATGAGAGAACTTTATCTCCACCTTCGACTCCAAAAATGCCACTTCAATTCAGACCAGGTTGAATACCTTGGCATGATTGCCAAGCCAGGATCTCTTGCCATGGACCCTGTCAAACTTGAAGGGATTGGCTCTTGGCCTACACCGACAAAGCCAAAAGAAGTACGCTCTTTTCTAGGCTTTGCAAATTTCTATCGGCGTTTTGTCAATGGATATTCCGATATTGCTCGCCTCCTTCTGGATCTCACCAAAAAGGATCATCCTTGGGCTTGGACCGAAGATTGCAACCAGGCATTTCTTCATCTCAAAGACATCTTTCTCTCTCAACCAGTTCTCCGACTCCCTGATCCGTCAAAACCTTTCGCCATTGCCACTGATGCTTCCAAGTATGCTACAGGAGGTATCCTACTTCAGACCGATGACAATAGGGACTGGCACCCATGCTCCTATCTTTCCCAAACGTTCTCTGCCATGGAACATAATTATGATATTTATGACCAAGAACTCCTCGCTGTTATTTGAGCTCTTCAGGCCTGGTGCCATTATCTCCTGGGATCTGCCTTTTCCGTTCAAGTTTTTATGGATCACAAGAATCTCACCTACTACAAACAACCTCAGAAACTGAATCGTCGGCAGGCCTGCTGGCTTTTAGATATCGCAGATCATGACCTCAAAATGATCCATGTACCTGGAGCACTCCTCGCTGGGCCTGACGCTTTTTCTCGATGACCGGATTGTTGCCCCAATGATCCCTCTGATAACAATGAGGTTACTCTCCTTCCCCCATTGCTTTTTGTAAACCTCATCGACCTCGCCCTGCACGACAAAATCTCCACCGCATCTTCATCTGACCCACTGGTCCTCCAATCTCTCCAATCAATCCAGAACGATCTCCCACACGCCCTCCATTCCCGACTCTCGGATTGGAAATACCATGATGGTGTCCTTTTTTACCGCAATCATGTGTACATCCCCGCCGATTCTACCCTCCGCCGCTCTATTGTTGCTCGTTGTCATGATCACGCTATTGCGGGACATCCTGGTTACCTTAAAACACAACAACTTGTTGCCACTGAATTCTGGTGGCCAGGTCTGGCCTCCTTCATTCGTTCCTACGTCTCAGGGTGTGCAATCTGTCAGCAACATAAGGCTAACACACATCCTACGGTTTCCCCAATCACACCCATTTCCTCCTCCTGCACACACCCCTTCCAACAAGTCTCTTGTGACCTCATTACTGACCTTCCCCTATCCGCTGGCTTCGATTCCCTCTTGGTCATGGTCAACCATGGGCTTACTAAGGGGGTAATCCTTTGTCCTACAATGAAAACAGTCACTGCAGAAGGCATTGCCACTCTTTTTTTTCACTTAGTATACAAACACTTCAGTCTCTATGACAAAATTATCTCTGACAGAGGTCCACAGTTTGCCTCTGCCTTCACAAAAGAACTAGGAAAACTCCTAAACTATAAACTTGCCCTCTATTCAACTTACCACCCTCAAACCGATGGCAAAACCAAACGAGTTAATCAAGAAATTGAAACATACCTCTGCATAGTATGCGGTAATTCCCTAGGAACTTGGGCTGACCATATTACAACAGCTGAGTTTGTCCATAATCACTGCCCTCACTCTGTTTTGGGCAAATCCCCTTTCTACCTTGCTATGTGGTATGAACCAGTCGCTCTCCCCTCCATTATTTATCCTTCAGAACTCCCAGCTGCCGAAAACCGCATAAAAACCCTTATCACAGCTCGAGAAGAAGCTCTAGCAGCACACAAATTAGCTTGGCAAACTATGGCCGTGCGGACATGAAGAGGCTTTATGCCATTTACCAAAGGAGATAAGGTTTGGCTAGAAGCCAGGAACCTCAAGTGACTTATCACTAACCCGAAATTCGTGCCAAAACGCAAAGGACCCTTTACCATTGTCCAGGTCCTATTGCCTATATCTTATCGTCTCCACCTCCCTGCTGCATGGAGGATACACAATGTCTTCCATGCTTCCCTTCTCACAAGATATACTGAAAACACCATTTATGGCAAGAACTTCCCTGCACCACCTCCTGATCTTATTGCCGGCGAAGAAGAATACGAAATAGAGAAGATCATATGACATCGCGGAACTCCACATACCCGCTCCTATCTGATCCGATGGAAAGGGGACTCGGCCAAAGAAGACTCATGGGTCCCAGAATGGAATCTTAAAAATGCAAAGTCCGCTCTTCAAGTGTACAAAAAACTCCATCCCTCCATCTTCCCCTCTCAACACACTTGAAATCTTCATTTGCAACATCCCCAACAATGTTTTCGTCCATTGCCAACACCATTTCCATCTCTTCTGTGTCCTTCCTACCAGCTTCTATGGTACCATCTTGCCCCATCACCCCTCTTGTCACCCTCAAAACCATCGAAGCCACCGCCGCTACCTTGAATCTCCCTACCCCTATCCTCGCTGTAGACACTTCTCACCTCACCCATCGCTTCAAAGAACCAGTAGTTAACCCCACTTGCTCGGTTGCATATGAGCAGATTCTCACTGACTCTTGTTTTGCCACTGCCATTGATGCCCACCTAGATCCTGACTCGGCTGCTCACGCCCTCTACTGCTCATATCTCCAATGCGGATCACTCGGAACCATGGGGAATATTTTATTACAGGATGCCAGGACAGCTCTTTATAGACAACGACTCATTCATATTAGGGAAGATCTCCAATGAGACCTTATCACTGTGATGCACAAATTAGACATGACTGACTTCTTCCTTGACATAGACCGCTATTGCAAGGACTTGGCAACGAAGAGACCCTTAGCCAAACAACTAACCACTCCCTCTCCTTCTATGCCGTCGGCATCATCCTTGGCATTAAACTCTCTGGAAGAACAGCTAATCCAGCGTACAGAAGCTTGGTGGACAGGAAATGATGAGTTTGACCCACTCCCTGCTGACCATCCTCGCTATCACACAACCTGTTTCCAGTGTCATCGAATAAATCACAAACAGGTAGACTGTCGCTACTTCCAATGCACTCAATGTCTCTGTTGGGCACCTGGCCATCGCGCCAATCGATGCCCGCTCCGACGACCCATGCCACAGCCATCTCCTCCATCCTCCTCATCCTTGTCACATCACTCTATGGTCTCGTCTGCATCTCATCGCGCTATGGTCACCTTCAGTCTTCTCATTTCCCCTGCAGGATTTCGCACCAATTCATGGGGTGCTCCTCGTATATGCACCTATCCCACAAGTCATCCCAGGTGTCCTCCTCCTTCCCGAGTTCCTTCTCCCGAACCTTCTGATGACGGGCTAGATGATGTGGCATACACCAACATCACAGGCTTACCTTGCGGAGGCTACCTGGATATCTAGGTTCTTCGCTATGGCTTCAAATGTAATAAGGGGGTAATGTTACGATTTATCCTTAGTTCTTTTTCTTTCTTCTGTTATGCCTCTATCTGGACTTATCTTTCTTTCACAATAGTCATTTGTATACTCTCACAACTATTGTACCGGTACTCCGGTTCCTCCATAGTTACTCATCTCGTTTTACTCATCATTCCTCGCTGACTGATACATCAGTCAGCCTATACTCATATACGCTTATGCTTCATGTCCTCTTTTGTACTATACGAGCCTGCCCTCATTCTTCCCTCTATGTATATAAACCCCTCAACGGGTCACTGTACTTCAGCTTAGTTCTCCCTTGTATTCTCTCGAATATATCCTCCTTTTGTGCTAGCTCCCAGGTGCTCTCTTTCGTCTGGTCTCCTAGTCAACTAGTCCTCGTCCTACTATTGAGTGGACGCTATCTTGAAACATCTTGAACCCTCAATCCTAGGATTATCCAGTCTTGGTTCTTGCCTCACAAGGGCTATGCTCCTACCTACCCGGTCGAAGTGTAACAGCCTTTATGACCTTATTTTTTATTTTTATGACTTGTCTTGCCTGGTTGCAAGATCTTATCTTATCTAATCTCTTATCAGGGTATTTTATCTTATCTCCCCTGGATATCTTATCAAGGATCACTGGCATAATTACATGATCAGTGAAGACCCTGAACTCTATTTATGCAAGTCATACCAATTATAGGATGGCTGTTCCTCAAAGGGTCTAGGCTTGCCTGACCAATCCCTCATGGCATGGCTGCACCTGCTTTATGTTCTATCTATTCTCAGAGTCACATCAAAGATCCAGAATCTTGTTCCTTGACTTAGGGTCTCTATCAATAAATCACAAGGACTTACCCTTATCTATGACTCACAAAAACTCACTTTTTATCTATACCTCATGGTATTTATTAAAGAACCATAGGGGTATTCTCCATTGTAAGGCTGTACATGAAAAACATGCACCAGCAGCATGGATCAAGGGTCCTGTTCTATTTATCTTAAGATTTGCCACACCAGCATGTGGTAACCTCATGACCACAGCTGTGAAGGCTATGCTAATTTATTAAATGTGCATGCTGGCCTCATGCCATTTGTGCTTCCTATTTGTCATGACAATATGATTTGACAGCATGGTACACTTCTTATTGTTACAACCCTATTTTTTCTATTTTTTCTACTATTTTTCCTGATTTATTACATAGACATTTAAAGAACTTAGACACTATTTCACTATTTGCTTGTCTAATCACTTACTTAATCAGGGTTATTCCCAGGGGAATCCCCTCTTATATCCATCATATAGATACTTCATTAATATAACCATTTGGGGCTAGACTGCCTCATGGTATGCTTCTTTACTTTGCTTCCATTTCTATGCTTCTAGTACATCTCATGTTTATGCTTCTCTTCTTTATGATAGAACCACACCACATGTTCTCTTATCTTTTTACATAAACAGTTATTTACGCTATTAGACAATCCTTATCTGTAACCAAACATGTATACACAGTAGAATAGTATATAAATTCCCAGGGCAACAGGACTGGCTTCCCAGTCTTGAAGTCTTGGAGATTTCCCTCTAAGCATTTCCTCTATCTAAGGGTCACTAAATCATTGTGACCAAAGCTATTAAAGTCCCAAACCTGATCGCATTTCTCTAGCCAAGTCTAACATGAAGGAAGCAGAATATTGATTGAAGAGATGAAGGTTAAGTAGTAACAGGTATGGGAACCCAAGAGGACAGAAAGGAGCTATAACATTACACTTGGCCTTGATGCAGAACTTATGTGTCATGCCCTTGACCAGACCTGGCCTTATGGAATGATGGATTGGAGACCAGAGAATGGAGATAAGATACAAAGGGCAGAAGGAGTGGAGTTGAATATATTTTCTAGAAAACACCTTCCAACTGTTATGCTTTGACCGGATAGGTAGGAGCATAGCCTTTGTGGAGCAAGAACCAAGTACTAAGTAACCCCTGGATTGAGGGTTCAAGGTAATTCGAAATAGTGTCCACTCAATAGTAGGACAAAGACTAGGAGACCAGACAAAAGAGAGTGCTTGGAAGCTAGCACAAAGAGGAGATGTATTCAGGGGAATACAAGGGAGAACTAAGCTAAAGTACAGGAAACCGGTTAAAGGGTTTATATACATAAAAGAGAGGTCGAGGGCAGGCTTATAGAGTACAAAAGGAGAAGTGAAAAGTAAATATATATGAGTAAGCACTGACTGATGTATCAGTCAGGGAGAAGTGATAAGTGAAAGGAAATGAGTAAGCATGAGGGAACTGGTATACTGGTACAATAGTCATGAGAGAGTTTTAAGTGACTATTGTGAGGAGAAAGATAAGTCCATATATAGACATAGGAAAAGGGAAAATAAATAGGAACTAAAGAAGAATCATAACACCAACCAGTTGATCCTTGGAGTAATTTAGTATATTTTTTCTATTTAATCTAATAAGAATGAACCACAATATTTTATAGCAATACACAAAAATATACCTTGCACAACAGCTATATCAGACCCCTTTTAAACATATCCAAACTTTGGGGCAGAACTATGGAGGAAAACCTATGCATCAGACTTGCATATTCTTCTAGCCATGAAGAATACTTATTGCTCTGCCATTAATATGTATTGGAAGAATGGCTTGTTGGCCATCAAGTCCTTGGATAATATAATAAAGAAGCCATGACAAAGATCTACATAAATTCAATGTTATCTGCATTCATGAATGGCTCAGAAATACCTACCAAAAATTAATCACACTTTTCACATCTGCACTACCAGCTATCTTGGCAGATGAGTGGCATAGTAGGTACATTTCAGTTTATGTATTGTAGGGTACAAATAATGTACAAATAATGTACTGATTGCCAGGTGCTTAATTCAAGTGGACTATGCAAATGGTATAGTAGGAGCAATGAAACTCAGTATATCAAGACCACAATTTTAATTCATCCAGATTATGTGCCACTTCCATGAAAGAACTTTGTAGAGAGCTCATCTTAGTGGCAGAAGCATATAAATATTCAGGAACTAGTGTTACAGATTTTATGCTAGGAAAAGCCTTTATTCATGGTTATGATTTGAGCCAGTCAATATCTGTATTGAAATGGCATCACTCACCAAAATTTCTTCATTCTCTTCCATGGTGGTATCAAAAGTGATGGCTAATTTGACTTGGAAAGCTCTATATATCCACATTTTATGCTTTTGCAAGATTAAATTGCCTTTAGAAACAAGTAATATCAATCCTTGATAGAAAGCTATCTTTAACTCTTCCAAATTAGAAGTGCACTAAGCACAATTGAGCACTTTCAAAATCAGAGAAACATGAGATTTGAAGTTGATAAGTGTAACTGAAAAAAGAGTTATCAGTTCAGGGTTATAAAATTGTTTTAAAAATTATTTCAAGTAGCAAAGTGATTCTCCAAGTATATGTAATATAAAAAGCTTGATAGAATAGACTAACAGTTGCTGAATCTTCTCAGCTTTACCATATGAAGTAATGACCAAGGATTGGATGCTGCAATGCTGCTAAAGAACTGGAATAGGAGCATTGACAGAGCACTAATCATTCACATCTAGGCATTGTAAGTGGTGGAAATTCAAAGATTGACATAGTTTCTTCTATATGCTAGAAGACAGCCTAGTGTTGCATGTTACACTTTGCCTAGGTAGAGTGAAGTGTAGCCTTTAGGAGACTTGACCTCCATGGCAAGATATGTGCAAGACTAGGATATTCTATCAGCATACATATATAAATAGGATTAGGATGAAAAAAGTGAAATTTAATGAAGAACTCATCAGGAATGCATACTATATAGCTATACCAGGATGCTAGAGATATAAAAAAAGTTGGAGACAATTTCAAGAAGCTAGAACCAAGGCTGAAGATCAAGCCTATGATTAAGGAAGACTAAAGCTAGGATACATGGAGTGGCTAGGATTTACATAGTACAAGAAATATCCAAAAGGAATCAAGATTGTTATGATTCTTCCATAGTTTCTATTTCTTTTCTCTTATACATCTATAAATGGACTTATTCTTCTATTTACAATAGTTACTTAAACTTTCTTGTGACTATTGTACCAGTACACTGGTTTCTTTATGATTATTCATTCTCTCTGACTCGTCATTCCTTGCTGACTGATACATCAGTCAGCATTTACTTATATACTCTTACCTTTCACTTCTTCTTTTATACTATATGAGCCTACCCTCGAGTTCTCTCCTGCATATATAAACCCCTCAATGGGTTTCCTATACTTCAGCTTAGTTCTCCCTTATATTCTCTTGAATACATCTTTTCTTTGTGCTAGCTCCCAAGTGCTCTCTTTTGCTTGGTCTCCTGGTAAACCAGACTTCGTCCTACTGTTGAATGGATACTATCCTGAATTATCTCGAACCCTTAACCCAAGGGTATTCCATTGACTTGGTTCTTGCCTTACAAGGGCTATGCTCCTACCTACCTGGTTGAAGTGTAACAAAGATGACAATATGAAAAATAAGGTATAAGTTAAAGATAATAGAAATAGATCAAGAGTAAGTCAAAGATCAAAGGTCTAGGGTGAAGAGAAAACATGGATCAGATAGAAAAGAAGCAAGATAAGAAAAACATATAGAGATACAGCCATAAGGCCAAGAGGAGGGAAACTAAAGATCAAGAAGAATGCTAAGAAAGGGAACTCAGCTATGAATACACCCATATAGTAAATGACTAGAAGATTAAATTGAAGAAGAATGTCTGTGGTACAAGAATCAAGAAAAAGACAGAGAGATCAACAAAACAGATAGAAGAAGATGAGAAGCATCAAGGATGAAATACTCCAACTACTAAGGCCTGAATATAAGGAATGAAGTAGCTCTTCAATGTCTTTAGAATATCATCTAGACCTGGAGCACCTAGAGTTTTCCTTGCTAGTGAAGTCTTGGACACTAGGCCTTGCTGCCTAGGGTTGGATACCTGGCCAGCTCAAGGACTTAAAAGGTCTGTTTTTGTTATAGTACAAGAAAAAGAACCTAAAAGGCAATATTTATAAAGATTAAATGAGAAGTGGTCTTTATGGCCTTATTTTTCATTTTTACAACTTGTCTTGCCTAGTTGCAAGATCTTATCTTATCTTATCTTATCAAGTTGGCGCTTATCTTGGTGCTTATCTAATCTATTATCTATTGATCTTATCTTATCTCACCTGGATATCTTATCAAGGATTACTAGCATGATTATATGATCAGGGAATGCCCTGAACCCTATTTATGCAAGTCACACTAGTCACAGGATAACTGTTCCTCAAAGAGTCTAGGCTTGCCTAACCAATTCCTCATGGCATGGCTATGCCTGCCTCATGCTCTATCTATTCTATGGAGTCACCTCTTATCTATGCCTCATAGTATTTATTAAAAAACCACAGGTCTTCTCTTCCATTGCAAGGCTGTACTTAATAAACATGCACCAGCAGCATGGATCAAGGGTCCTGATTCTATTTATTTCAAAATCTGCCATACTGGCATGTGGTAACCTCATGATCGTAGCCTTGAAGGCTATGCTAATTTATTATATATGCATGCTGGCCTCATGCATTAGTGCTTCTTATTTGTCATAACAATATGCTTTGACAGCATGGTATGCTTCTTATGACTTTTAATGACTTATATCTATTTTTTAGATTTTTAAA
>JBBPKM010000630.1:0-11175 GCA_038089255.1 Austroboletus rostrupii | reverse complement strand
CTTCTACTCCAGTACGATGGCCAACCCCACGCTCACCTTCCCCCGTTGACGATCAGCTCGATGATACGGCCTATGCCAACATGATGGGTTCACCTTACAGGTCCGACTGCAGATTCAACTAAAAAGTTTGTTGCTGGTGCTAGAACAATAACCAGGAGGTAGTGTTACAATTTCTTTTCCTTTATGGACTACTACGATTTTCTCTTGCGATGCCCCTATATGGACTACTTCGGCATCGTACCTGCCATCACAGGTTTCCCCCATTTCGTTATACTGATTATGTCATGACTGTGCTTTCTTACTCATTCAATAGCCCAGTCCTGCATGTTATTTCCTTTCTGTCTTTTGGTCTGTGCACTGCATTGATACCTATATTAGTTATATGCATCGCACCATGTACTTTAGTTTAGTTCTCCTTGATCAATACCAAGTTGCCCTTTAGCTCCTTGAATGTTCTCTTCCGTTTGAGTTATCAAGCACCGAGTCTTCATTCTACTCTTGAGTGGATGCTTCCTCGTGCTACTTATTGGACTCTCTCCACAGGGGTCATTTACGTTTACGCTTGGAACTTGGTTCATCCAAGGCTACGCTTGCATCCTACCTGGAACAAGTGTAACACTACATTTCATATATGTCCTTGTACTTCGTCTCCAGATCCACTATGCCTCTGTTTCATGTGCTTATGTATTTCATATGGACTTTGTACTTAAACCTCGCTGCTCGCTTGTATTTTCCCTTAGTATGAATATCATCATTCCCTCTGCACTCTGCATAAGTCTCTTCTTATCGCTCTCCACTGACTTCATTCAACTCCGCTCCTCCTGTCCTCTGTCTTTCTAGTCTCCGATCCGTCATTCCGCAAGGCCAGGTCTGGTCAAGGGTGTGACACATAAGTCCTGCATCAAGGCCAAGTGTAATGTTATCGCTCCATTCCACCTTCACAGGTTTTCATACCTGTTACTACTCATTCTTCTTCTCTTCAATCAGTACTCCACTTCCTCCATGTCAGACTTGGCCGGAGAAGCGCGATTGGGTTCAGGACTTTAACAGCTCACTACAGCTACTAGTCTTGCTATAAGTGCCAAAAAGGAGGACGTAGTCCTCCCAGAACAATACAGAGCATTTGCTGACGTCTTCTCAGACGAGGACACTCCACTACCACTGAGTCATGATTGTGATCATGAGATCAATCTCACAGAAACTTTTAAACTGAAAATAGGAAAACTGTACCCACTTACTCTAAAAGAACAAAAAGTGCAAGACAAGTTCCTGGACGAAAACTTGAAGTCTGGAAAAATATGTCCATCTACTTCACCTCAAGCTGCACCATTCTTCTTCGTTAAAAAGAAAGATGGAAAACTCTGTCTGGTACAAGATTATTGCTACCTTAATGAATATACAATCTGCAATGCATACCCCCTTCCCTTAATCTCCAACCTCCTTGATAAACTTCGCAATGCCAAAGTGTTCACCAAATTTGACGTTCAATGGGGGTATAACAATATCTGAATCAAAGAAGGAGACCAGTGGAAAGCCACATTTATCACCCATCGGGGATTGTTCAAACCCATAGTCATGTCATTCAGACCAAAGAATGTACCCGCCACCTTCCAACGGTTTATGAACAAAGAATTTTGCAATTTGATCACCGAAGGAAGAATTGTCATCTATATGGACGACATCCTAATCTTCTCTCCAGATCAGCGGACGCATAATGAAATGACCCAACGTGTTCTCCAATGGATGTGGAAACTCCACCTCCGCCTCCATCTTGCCAAATGTCTGTTTAACTCAGAGTCAGTAGAATACCTAGGCATGATTGCTAAGCTGGGCACTCTTGCCATGGATCCAGTAAAATTGGAGGAGATCGCCTCCTGGCTGACCCCAATGAAACCCAAGGACATCCAATCTTTCCTAGGATTTGCAAATTTCTACTGTCACTTTGTGCCTAACTACTCTGATGTGGCATAACCACTCCTAGACTTGACAAAGAAGGACCACCTGTGGTCATGAACCTCAGTCTGCAAGGCAGCATTCATTCGCCTCAAAGAAATATTCATGTCCCAACCCATTTTGCATATGCCAGATGCCTCATGACCATTTGCTATCACCACAGATGCCTCTAAATTTGCTACTGATGGCATTTTACTTCAAACTGATGAAAACGGTGAATGGCATCCATGTTCATATTTGTCTCAGACATTCTCTTCCACCAAGCAAAACTATGACATTTATGACCAAGAACTACTCGCTGTCATCTGTGCATTACAAGCCTGGCAACACTATCTCCTAGGATCGCCCCACCCAGTCCATGTCTTCACCAACCACAAAAACCTAATGTATTTTAAACAACCGCAGAAACTCAATCGACACCAAGCCCGCTGGCTTCTGGATATTGGAGATTATGATCTCTGCATATCGCATGTCCTGGCCACCCAGCTGTCAGGACCAGACACTCTGTCACACCGACCCGATTGATGTCCTAATAACTCTGCCAATAATACTGAAGTCACTCTCCTCCCTCCCTCGCTCTTTGTTAATCTCATTGACATCGCCCTCCATAATCGAATTTCTGCGACTTCATCTAGTGATCCCCTAGTGCTAAAGATGCTTCAATCCATCAATAACAATATCCCAGTCACTCTCTAATCTTGCCTTGCTGATTGGCAACATCGGGATGGCATCCTGTTGTATAAAAATTATGTCTATGTACCTTCGGATGTCTCTCTCTGCTGATCCATTGTTGCGTGTTGTCATGATCATGCCACTGCAGGCCACCCGGGGTATTTGAAAACTTGTCAACTCATCACAGTGTTACGTTTCCTCATTTCTACATTTCTTTTCCTTTATTTTTGCTATGATTAGCTCCAGACTCATCAAGTTTTCCCTTACAATAGTATATTGGACCACATCACTATCATACTTCCCATCATGAGTTTCCCTCACATTATATCTTTTACTCATCAGCTGGTCATCAGTCATCTAATTGCCCGGTCTCTTCTATGTTTTCCTTTCCTTATCATGGCCTGTGCTACAGTTGATACCTATATCAGACTTTATATCATAGCACCTGTACTCTAGTTTAGTTCTCCTTGGTCAACACCAAGTTTGCTTTACTTCTGGTCATTCTCTTCTGATCAGCCTATTGAAGCACCGAGTCTTCATTCTACTCTTGAGTGAACGCTTCCTTAGGCTAACCCAAGCTGAGATCTCTTTCACCATATACAGACTTTGGTTCATCCAAGGCTATGCTCCATCCTATCCAGTCAAAGTGTAACAAAAGAACTAAACTCTCAAAGCATGACTAGTTTTATCTAGATCGCCCACCATATTGTTCAACAGGTTTTCTAATTGGCGGAATCGGCAGGCATCCCCTGCACCCTCAACTGCATCTGAGTCATCTGGTGAAGTACCCACTGACCTAGATGAACCAATAGCTGAAGAAAGTCCTGACATTTGTCAACTCGAACATCGACTTGAAAGATCCCTAGTGACACCGCACATATTGACACCACCAAGTTCTACGCTGCAACCACAGGCTGGAAGAATCTTCGCCTTCCCGCCCCCTAATGTCCAAGCTGCTCCAAATGTAAATGTCACAGCACCCTCTGCCCAAATGTCTAATGCCCAAGCTGCTGCAACAAAGCCGATGGAGCTCCTCATAGAAACTCCTAAAGATTTCAATGGATCATATGCCCAGGCTATTCCCTGGCTGCAGTCAGTCCAAATGTATCTTGCTGTCAATTACAAACTATATGATAGCCCGAACAAGCAGATAGCCTATGTGCTGTCTTTTATGAAGGGGACCACCATCACCTGGGCGGATACCTTTCGCGAATCAAAATTAATGGCTGGTATGTTCTCTATAGAAACCTGGGCCGAGTTTGAAATGGATTTCTGTGTGGCTTTCGAGAATGTGGATCTCAAAGGCAACTCCCTAGCATGGCTAGCTTGGGAGTGCATTTACAAAAACAGATCAGGCAGATATAACCCTGCCCTCCAAAAGTATATCACCATGTTCC
The DNA here is from genome assembly GCA_038089255.1 of Austroboletus rostrupii. Lineage (NCBI taxonomy): Eukaryota > Fungi > Basidiomycota > Agaricomycetes > Boletales > Boletaceae > Austroboletus > Austroboletus rostrupii. The sequence goes on along the minus strand of JBBPKM010000630.1, from coordinate 7,153 downwards.
AAAGCAAGGTTGCACTCACCGGGATCACGGACAATCAGGTCCTGATCAATTACTTTGCCTTAGGAATACCAGTCTCCCTAATGCGCAGAATTCAAACAATGGAGAAGGTATCAGATAAAGTCAAAAACTGGTATTCCAAAGCAGCTCACTTCACCAGCATCAAAGAACGAGCCCTAGAAATTGCTGCCTGACACCATCGAGGCAACACATCATTCACACCAACCGCCCAACAACATAGCATGCAAGCCCACGATCCCAATGCCATGGATGTTGACATCATTTGCGTCAAAAGACTCATGCCAAAGGAAAGAAAGAAATGCCAAAAGGAAGGACTTTGTTTCCTATGCCGAAGAAAAGGGCATTCCATCAATAATTGCTCCAACAACACGTGTCCCACCTCACTGGCTTGGACAATCTAAAAAATTGATGACGAACCCCATGTGAGCATCATAGAGATATCCAACAATGAAACCATTGGAAAAATCCACTTGGGTTTTTAAAAGGAAGAACATCCACAATGCACGTATCTCCCTCTCTAGATGTATTATGTAATGCTGTACCAGTAGCCATGAAAGCAATGCGAATCCCCATTCAAATCATGCTACTGATCGACATGAACATCAAAGCCATTGCCACCATTGCTCTCATTGACTCAAGAGCCCAAGTATTATGCATCAATTGGGGATTTGCCTGATCAAGGAATCTTCCCTGAACATGCCTCCCGATCCCTGTGACTATCCGAAACGTGGATGCTTCTACAAATAAAAGTGGAACTATAAAGTTCAAAACAATGCTTTTTATCAACATTAATGGTTACATCTGCTCTACCGAGTTCTACCTCATGAACTGCAGTAAAAAAACAATGATTCTAGGTTTCCCCTGGCTCATGGCAGTAAGCTTGAAGATTGATTGGAAGAAGAAAATGCTGGAGGTACCTAAAGAGTCAGACCAAACCACGGAAATAATGGCCACACATGAACAGGAAAAACAAAGGAAGGGCCAGCTGTATAATCTCCACAACCCCAACTATGCAACACCGCCTCAGGAACATATCCATGTAGACACCCTTGTGGATGAACACCTCTTCGGATACCTTGACAGAATCGAAGATGACATCTATTGCAGCAATATATGTCTCACAAGAGATATGGTGCACTTAAAACCACTCCATACATTGTCATGAACAGTCCTCACTAATGGATGGTTCATTCCGAACCTGAACCTTACGTGTACTGCCCTTACCACCTCTATAGATCTTGCGATCCATGCAAAGAAGGAAGAAGTCGTCCTCTCCTCCCAGTATGCCGAATTCACAGACATATTTTCAGATGAAGATACATCCTTACCACCAAATCGCAATTATGACCACAAAATCAATTTAACCAAAACCTTTAAACCCAAGATCAGCAAATTGTATCCATTAACAACAGAAGAACGAAAGGCACAAGATGAATTTCTGGATGAGAACCTGAAGTCAGGGAAAATATGTCCCTCGACCTCTCCACAAGCTGCTCCATTTTTCTTCATCAAAAAGAAAGATGGAAAACTTTGTCCCATACAGGACTACTGTTACCTCAACGAACATACCATCCATAATGCATATCCCCTTCTATTAATCTCCAACCTCCTCAACAAACTTCATTCTGCCACCGTGTTTACGAAGTTCAATATTAGATGGGGATATAATAACATTTGTATCAAAGAAGGTGATCAATGGAAAGCTGCATTTATAACTTATTGTGGATTATTTGAATCCATTGTTATGCCATTTGGCCCAAAGAATGCCCCTGCTACTTTCCAGTGATTTATGAACAAGTAATTTCACAATCTAATTGCCAAAGAGAAAATTGTCATTCATATGGATGATATTTTGATCTTCTCCCTGGACCAACAGACACATGATGACACAACATGGCGCATCTTACAAAGAATGCACAAACTTCACCTACGACTCTGGCTCGCCAAATGCTTGTTTAATACAGAATTGGTGGAGTATCTCAGCATGATTGCAAAACCAGGGACCCTCACCATGGACCCTGTTAAACTGGTGCCTCCTGGCCTACTCCAACCAAACCCAAGGATGTTCACTCATTCTTAGGCTTCACCAACTTCTACCAACACTTTATTCCAGGCTACTCTAATGTTGCTTGCCTCCTCCTTGATTTGACAAAGAAGGATCATCCCTGGCTATGGACCCCCACCTATGAGGACGCTTTTAAGCGCCTAAAAGACATCTTTACCTCACAACCCATCTTATGTATGCCCAACACCATGCGTCCATTTGCCATCACCACAGATGCCTCCAAATATGCTACAGGAGGCATACTCCTCTAAACAGATGAAAATGGGGAGTGGCACCCCTGCTCATACCTCTCACAAACGTTCTCTGCACCAGAACGCAACTATGATATTTACAATCACAAACTTCTAGTGGTCATTTGTGCCTTGGGCACTTGGCGACACTACCTCTTAGGATCAGAGCACCCTGTCCAAGTATTCACCAATCATAAAAATCTGATGTATTTCAAACAACCACAGAAGCTCAACTAATGTCAAGCTCACTGGCTTCTTGATATCGCTGATTATGATCTCCGCATCTCTCATGTCCCTGCTGCCCAACTTGCCACCTCTGATGCTTTGTTCCATTGTCCGGATCGTTGCCCCGACAATTCCACAGATAACGCTGAGGTTGTCCTACTACCTTCATCCATCTTTGTCAATCTCATCGATATCACCCTCCATGATCGTATCTCCAATGCCTCTTCTACAGATCCTTTAGTGCTCCAAGTGCTCCAATCCATTAACACTGATATCCCAACTGCCCTTTGTTCCCGCCTTGCAGATTGGCAACATCGTGATGGTATACTCTTATATTGCAATTGCATATATATACCCCCTGATATCTCCCTTTGCTATTCCATCATTGCCCATTGTCACAACCACATCATGGTGGGCCATTCTGGCTACCTGAAAACCCGCCAGCTTGTCACTGCCAAGTTTTGGTGGCCTGGTCTCACAGCCTTCGTCCATTCCTTCATCTCCGGCTGTGCCATCTGCCAGCAAAATAAAGTCAATATGCACCTGACCATTTCCCCTCTTATCCCAATCGCCTCTTCCTGCACATGTCCATTCCAATAGATCTTGTGTAACCTCATCACCAATCTCCCTCTCTCCGCTGGCTTCAACTTCCTTTTGGTCATGGTCAACCATGGACTTACTAAGGGGGTAATTTTATGCCCCACTACAAAAACGATAACTGTGGAAGGAATAGCTAACTTATTCTTCCACTCAGTGTACTGACGATTTGGCCTCTATGATAAGATTATCTCAGATAGGGGACCACAATTCGCATCTGCCTTTGCAAAAGAACTTGGCCGACTCCTCAACTACAAGCTCGCCCTATCTATAGCATACCACCCACAAACTGATGGTGAAATGGAACGGGTCAACCAGGAAGTCGAGATGTACCTCCACATCATATGTGAAAACTACCCAACAAACTGGACAGAACATATCACTACTGCTGAGTTCGTCCACAATCACCAACCTCATTCCATTACCGGGAAATCCCCGTTTTATCAATTAATGGAATACAAACCATTGGCACTCCCAAAGGTGCTCCAACCTACTGACCTGCTGGCTGTAGAAACATGACTGAAGACACTGTTGGCCAGCAGAAACAATGCAATAGTGGCCCATGAATTGGCTCAACAGACAATGGCCACCCGAACAAAGAAAAACTTCCAACCTTTCCAATTAGGGGACAAAGTCTGGCTGGAAGCACGGAACCTCTGATGGGGCCATCATAGATCCCAAGTTCACCCCGAAGCAAGAAGGACCTTTTGCCATAACTCAAGTCTTATTACCCATCACATATCGGCTGCACCTCCCAAAAATATGGAAAATCCATGATGTGTTCCACACATTGCTCCTTATGCAGTATAAAGAAATGGAAACCTACAGGCAAAACTTCCCAGTGCCACCTCCTGACCTTATTGCAGGTGAAGAAGAATATGAAATTGAACACATCATGCAACATCACAGAAAGCCAACAGATCGCTCATACCTAATCCAATGGAAAGGGTACACTGCCAAAGATGACTCATGGGTGCTGGAGAAGGAGCTCTGTCATGCACAGACCATCCTAAATGACTATAAGAGACATCTCCGAAAACTTTGAATAAAATCAGAAACTTGCACTCACCAGAAACAAAGATGTTGTCTCTTCATACTTCTACCATCTTTGTATCCTCCCCTTCAAGCCTCACCCACTCCTCTGCACCATCACCCACCTCCATACGCCCTCCTACACCCATTGTCACTCTAGATGCCATAGAACAAGTAGCCCAAGAGTCAACTCTGAGTCCCTTCTCAGTCCAGGCCATTGATACCCCTCGTTTTGCCCACCACTTCAAAAAGCCCATTGCAGGCGTCATAAGATCTATCACCTATGACCAAATCTTAGCAGACTTCTGCTATGCCACAGCCATCAACACACATGTCGAACCTGACTCCGCCACCCATGCTCTCTACATGCTGTACCTCCAGAGTACTTCTATTGCCACAATGGGGAATATCCTTATCCAAGATGGGCTAACCGCCGGGCATGGACAATGCCTGCTCCATATTTATAAAACAATGAAGGAAAACATGGTCACTGCGATGCATGAGATGGATTTAACAGAGTTCTTACTCAGTGTCAACTGTTATTGTTAGGAAGGTTACACCAAACAGACACTCGCTACTCGTCTTTCAGAAAGCCCCTCTACTCCTTCGGCTTCTTCAACCCCTCTTCATCCTGATGAAGAGCGACTATTAGCCTGAACAGATGCTTGGTGGTCCGGCAATGATGGCTTTGATCTGCTTCTGGCAAATCATCCCTGATATAATCAAGCATGCTATCAGTGCCATTGCCTAGGCCATATCTAGGTAGACTGCAGCTTTTACCAGTGCTTTCACTGCCTTCGGTGGGCACCCAGACACTGAACCAATCGCTGCCAACTTTGTCGATCCACTCCAAAACCTTCCCTTCTGTTGTCATCCTCATCGTCTCAATAATCATCCATCTCCACTTCATCCAATTATGCAACTGTCACCTTTGGCATCCCTATCTCTCCTGCTGGCTTTCAAAACATGGCTTCACGGGGAGCCGGTCGTACACACCCCTACCCCGTTTCACATCCCAGATGTCCTCCTCCTCAAGTCCCATTCCCACCACCATCTGATGATGGGTTAGACGATGTTGCATATGCCGACATTACCAGATCCTCCGGACACTATTTAGATGATTAGGTTGAACTTTTCGCAGTGCTACAAGTGTAAGCAGGGGGTAGTGTTATATTTCCTCATTTCTACATTTCTTTTCCTTTATTTTTGCTATGATTAGCTCCGGACTTATCAAGTTTTCCCTTACAATAGTATATCGGACCACATTGCTATCATACTCACCATCGCAAGTTTCCCTCATGTTATATCTTTTACTCATCATCCAGTCATCAATTATCTGATTGCCTGGTCTCTCCTATGTTTTTCTTTCCTTGTCATGGCCTGTGCTACAGTTGATACCTATATCAGACTTTATATCATAGCACCTGTACTCTAGTTTAGTTCTCCTTGGTCAACACCAAGTTTGCTTTACTCCTAGTCATTCTCTTCTGATCAGCCTATTGAAGCACTGAGTCTTCATTCTACTCTTGAGTGAACACTTCCTCAGGCTAACCCAAGCCGAGATCTCTTTCACCATATATGGACTTTGGTTCATCCAAGGCTATGCTCTGTTCTACCCAATTGAAGCGTAGCATGCAGCCAATTTCTGGTGGCCAGGTCTGGCTGCCTTTATCCACTCCTTTGTGTCCAGTTGCACCATGTGCCAGCAGAATAAAGCCAACATGCATCCTACGGTCCCCCCTTTAACACCTATTGCATCTACTTGTACACATCCTTTTCAACAGATTTCGTGCGACTTAATTACAGACCTCCCCTGCTCCGACGGTTTTGGTTGTGGTCGACCATGGCCTAACAAAGGGGGTAATTCTCTGTCCAACAAAGAAAACCATCATGGCCAAAGGAATAGCCAATTTGTTTTTCCACTCAGTTTACCAGCGATTCGGACTATACAACAAAGTCATTTCGGACAGAGGGCCACAGTTCACATTAGCCTTTACAAAGGAACTGAGCCGCTTGTTGAATTATAAGTTAGCTCTCTTAACAGCCTATCATCCACAAACAGATGGCAAAACAGAATGCATAAACTAGGAAATCAAAATGTATCTCCAAATAGTATGTGGAAACCACCCGACGGATTGGACAAACCACATTACCACCACTGAATTTGTTCACAATCACTGTCCACACTTCATAACCAGAAAGTCCCCATTCTTCCTAGCTATGGAATATGAACCGCTTGCACTCCCTACAGTTATCCCGTCCACAGACACCCCAGGAGTAGAAAAATGTCTAAAAGCCTTGATAGCCATGAGGGAAGAAGCCCTGGCCATACATGAGGTGGCATGACAGACCATGAACACATGAACACAAAGAAACTTCATATCTTTCCAGCAAGGTGAAAAGGTGTGGCTGGAAGCCCATAATCTAAAAAGGTCTATTCTGGATCCAAAATTCGCCCCTAAATGCAAAGGACCTTTTACCATTGTATAGTTCCTATCTCCCATCATGTACTGCCTCCGATTACCGAAAACATGAAAGATCCATGATGTCTTCCATGCCTCCCTCTTAACATGGTACAAAGAAACCAAGACATATGGACAGAACTTTCCGTTGCCATCATCTGACCTTATTGTGGGTGAGGAAGAATACAAAATTGAGTGTATCATATGCCATCGCAAAGGACCGACAGCCCACTCATATCTGATCCAATGGAAAGAGTATACCGCTAAAGATGACTCATGGGTGCCAGAGAAGAAGCTCTGACACGCACAGACCATCTTGAATGACTATAAGAAACATCTCCAGAGGATGTAACAGAACCAGCAATCTGCTAAAATAACATGTCATCCCCAAACATCTTCAATGCCTCTGTTTCCTCTTCCTCCAGCCTTACCAGATCTTCGGCACCCTCCCCTGTATCCACGCGTCTGGTTACACCCATTATTACCCTCAGCACCATAGAGGAAGCCACCCAAGAAAATTATAC
>JBBPKM010000629.1:0-13041 GCA_038089255.1 Austroboletus rostrupii | reverse complement strand
TTTCCTGATCCCCTACCGTACTCGTCAAGCGCATTCCTACCAAGCGATGGCGATACTTTTGCACGATGCACTTCCTTGTCGTGCATTCCCTCTGATCCTCTTTTTGAGAACCCCTCGACCACTGAAGTCCCGTCTCAGGGTAGAGTACTGCCAGCTGAGCCCACCACAGCTCCACCCGATCAACAAGTAGAAGATATTGAACCCCTCCCAACCTATTCGCTCTTGGACCAACGTCGACCGCCTTTTCCCACCGCGTCTGATATCTTGGGACCATATCCTCCTTTGCCATTTATTTCCCGCAACACACATTGAAAATATGGACGAATTATTTCTTATAATAGAACTAGCATAAGCGTGGCGAGAAAACAACATAGGCACGGTGGGAAGAAAAGCGCAGCGGGAACAAATGCACATCCGTAGTGTCATTTTTAAGAGACCTGTTGGTATCTACAAAGAAAATAATAGGCGTGCTTAGTACCATACATGTCGGCGATGGTACCCCCCTGACGATAGCCACGTCCAAGCGCAAAAGAGCGCTGATGATCTGTCATGGTCAAGGTACTCGGCAACTTATTCCTCGGCGGTACATCGGCGACCAACATCCGATGATATTGGCCACATCCAGGAGTGAAAAAAAAACTCGACTCTGTCATATAATACGGCTGCCGAGTAATGATGGTGATCTGTCATAGTCAGCACCTGGAATTAATATGACCATGACAATGAAGAGGACGTGCCTCGGGGTCGAGATGGAAAGACATGGTAGTGATGCGCTCAATTTGAACACGAAAAACGTCTTATCTGCAACTTTGCCGTACAAACGAATACAAGGCGCTTTTTTTTTTCATACGGCGTTCAGTGAGTGTGTCTATCGGAAACAAGGAGGAAAATCACAAGTACAAAACGGGGACGTCAGGGTCAAATAACCGTGGCGCCATCAATACTTGGACGGTCTCTCCATGTGCCTTGTTTTGTCGGCGTTGAGGCATACCTAGATGAAGCTGACCAAAGCAAAAAAAAAAAGAAGCGGGACGACTCACTTGCTGACCGCCAGCGCCATTCTCGCTCTTTAGGTATCGAAGGGCAGTGGAGTCGCATTTCTTTGCACCGGGTCACTCTGTCTCCTTCAAGAACTGACGCGCGGTGACGCGAGCGTTTTTGTTGTGCATGCGGTGGGGTTTAGGGTCGACGTACGTGAAGACGCCTGTTTAGGTTGGCTATGAGTGTGTGCAAAATCGAAGGAGAAGCATGTCATTCGATGTTGAAACGTTGACCCCTCTGAGAGGCTACTGCGAACACCACATGGCAGTAAGTCCTCAAGTTCGGTAGGTAGTGTCGTTGACATTGTTCGTACTCTCGCTGTTCGGGTACCTGGGTGCGCTGCTCAGACCACTATTTCCCCCGAATGTCAGGCGAAAAAAGGAGCTCCATAATTGCTTACTCAGCATGGGGTGCCATGTATATAGATAACCCCTGAATATTCCCCCTATGTACTCGCAGTTGTTGTCCACTTACCACCATGAGTCTCGTCCGACTTGAAGAATCCTCACTCCCCCCAATGAACAAGATCCTAGAGCTTGGGCATGATAAATATTCTGACTACTACCATGCCTATGCTGTAATATTGCAAGCAGAGAAGAATGTCACTACAAGCAACTCAGACCTGATACCAGAACTTGTTTATGTCCGAGTTTCTGGATTCCTCCTTCTCGAGTTCATTGCTCAGACTCATATTTTTGGCAATGGACCCAGTATAGCACTTGCTAAATGGCTCGTGTCATCACTTCAAAATTCACAAACCACACAATATGATGCTGTCATTCAGATTGGTGACATGCTCTGTAGCCAGCTCATAGGTGCCTGTGCGTTCTTTTTTTCTTCTTTTGTTGTTGTTATTGTTGGGTGCTTATACAACACTATTTATTTGCAAGTTCGAACAATCCAGATGGATTCGGAGCCTGCTTGTAATTCCTTATCTTCACCTTTGAGCCCAGAATTCTTTGATACATTAAAGGACATGACCGAGGACTCATTAGGATGCTCGAGTACAGATTACATGACTTCAAAGAAGAAGGTAATTGTCATGGCTTGTATTCTCTATTTTCCTAGTGGCATTCTCATGTTTGACTAGGTACTTGCTCGTGATGGATATCGCTGTGTTGTCACAGGCAAATATAACGACACATCAATGCTCCATTGTAAAGAGCTTAGCAGCCAAACAGGAGAGATATCCCTAATCAAAACACCCCATATTGTTAAGGAGTCTTTGTCACTTCAGGGCATCACTGAGAATGACCACCCATTAAATGAGGTACATTTTATTTGAGATAGCCAATTATTTCATTGTTTTCAACTTATCATTTAGACCTATAATCCTGCTGGTTTTCTCTCTATACTCCACAGATTTGGATTCTCAGAAGTTGCCAATGCTCTTGCTCAAGCAGATGGTGTCCACAAAGCAGAGAATCTTTTGACATTAGATTACGAACTGCAATACTATTTTGGCCTCTTAGAAGTGTGGTTTGAGCATACCAAGAAGGTATGTCACAGTAGAGTATGATTTAAAGACTGGGCTTACCATGTATTTTCTGCTAGCCACACAGGTATAAGATCTGTACCCTTCTCAAAGGCTACAAAAGATCAGTCTATGATTTGATCGCAGGTGGCGACGACAATGCTTCTACATTTGTCGAGCTTGATGCAAGACATGAGACTTGTGCACCACCGGGAGCTGTGGCACCACCCGACCCGCAGTTGCTTGCCCTGCATGCAACATGTTCTCGTATTGCACACATGTCTGGCGCTGCCCAATTGTTTTACAAGATGGAAGCCGGCATAATAGCAATGAATGATCCAGAAAATGAATAATTTTCTACTGCATCATCTTTCCACTCTTCCACAGTGTAATAAAAAATAGAGATAAAATGGTATATATATATTATATTCGTGATCCGCATACCTTCAGAAGACAATAGTGTAACATTGCATTCCGTTAAAAAACATTATGGCAGCCGGAACACGTCACCTCTGTTGGCAACCGAGTCCAAAGACCGAGGAGCCGAGGTCGAGGACATTGTCCAAGTCCCAGGTTTGCGCTCCATCGCGGCGTTCCGCCGATAATTACTCTTGTTCTACTGCTGTACTTTTTTACTATGGTTAGAGAAAGTCGCTATCTAGAGAGAAGGAGAGTCCCTTTAAAGGTTCGTTGTATGTATACGAGGCGCGCCGCTAGATGAATAAATATATACACATCCCATAAACATACTGCGTGTGACACGGCATCACGAGCACATCCTGGCTTCGCCCTCGCGCATCCATGCCTTGCCTAGCGCGAGGAACAAAGACTCAACCATGACCAAGATCCCAAAGACCAGACAAGCGACCGCGGGGAGTTTTGTCCGCGAGTAGAGCGGCACGTGGGAGTCGGCGGGTTTTGAGGTAACACGCAGCAGGGAAGATGAAGGCAAGCGCCGTCGCGGAGACACCACCCGTAATCTCAAGCGTCACTCCCAGGTCACAGGTGATGATAGAAACTAGACCGAGGTATTTGATTGGGAATGATCAAGGGAAGAAGAAAAAACACATACGGAGCATCGACGCGCAGAGAATAGAACTAGTAAAGAATAGATGCCGTTGAGGGCTGAAGCTTTCGTGTGAGAAAAAATATTGTTCAGTGACCTGAACGACACGTTAAGCCCACGTTCAGACCACCCAGTCAAAAAAAAAAGACCTCACCTCCCTACAGACAAATAGTTCTAGCGGGAGCGTGGTAAACATGTTCGATCCGAAGCAAAAACGGGCGACGTTGATCAAGGTATCCGCCTAGATCATTTCATGAGCGTCTTGCAACGATTCGAACAAAATAGGACATACAGGGGAAAAATTGTTCAAATGTTGCCTCGGGTTTTATCAGTGAACACCCGATAAGCAAATATGGTGAGTACAGAGCATGCGACGAGTGAGATCGCGGTCGAAATGTTGGTGACGTGTGTGAAGCAGTCAAGCATCGGCATACGCAGACTGCCATATATGAGAAGTGAGTTGTGGCAGCAAACAAACGCGAAGCTAATGACACCGATTGCCTGGAATATACCTGGACCTACAACAGTAAGCCGCCGACTTACTTAGTATAGTTATTCACACCTATCTAGTTTGCCAAGTCGATAACATGAAAATCCGTAGTGCTTTGCTAACGTGCCCATTATTTCGAACGCCACGAAACTGTTCTCGAATCCGTTGAAGTATGTACAAGATAGTGTTCGCCCAGTCCTGATGCAAACGATCTCGAAGGATGTAAAGGAGTATCCTTAAGGAGGGAGAAAGCACGACTGTAAGTACTCGTACCTAGTTACGTATCCGACAGACATCACCACACCAATAAATACGAATTCGCTTGTCGACCGGCCCAAAGGGCTTTGTTGAGTACGAGAACCCATTCAATCCCTCGTCGATGTTGGTCTTGATCACCTGATTCGACTTGTTCAGACGCAACGGCCATTTTTCGAACTACGAGGCCGTGGGCAAACCTTGTTCTGGAAACAAAATACCATTTATGTGAAACACTGAGAGTCACGGCCAGGTTTCGTATCCCACTTGAGAAATTCTCCAAGGCCGCCCTTGCAATTGACATGTCAGTATTCGAGATCACTGATCCAATCTGCTCACAGTGAGGAGATCGCTTGCAGTTTTTCTGCATAATGTTAAACAAGTTTGTCATTTTGTTTAGGTAGCTATAATACACACCTGTGGCAGTCAAACTCATCCCGAGCTGTACCCTTTGGAAATTCTCTCTCTGTTCCAGGCAGAAGATTATTGTACGGTTGAGTGAAAAGGGGGTCATTTGTGCATCGAGGAGGTTGGCCACATGTAATCCTTGTTTCTGGGAACCAGCGTTTCCAGTGATCAGGTATTTCTAGACGTGTTGTCTTTCGTGCGTCTAATCGGACAAACGAGAAAATTTTCCTTGTACGTGAATTGCGATCCAAGGTTCACCAACGTGGCATAGCAGAAATCCAGGATGTTATACTTACGAGGTATCTCTACGGCACTTTAGTTAGCGGGGAAGGGTAGAAACAGTCTGAACATAGCTGCTCACCAGACCGCCGAAGAACTTTTGAATGGTCATCAACCTCTGTTTGCCGTGAACATATAACCCTCCGTCTTCGTCCTTTTGAAATGCACACGGCACAGTAAGCGACATAAAACAAAACACATTAGTGTGTGCCTGCGCTGTCTGCCCCTCGCCATCAGCTCCTCAACCGTGCTTTGCAAGCTGACAGTCCCATCCTCCTGCACGGTGTCCCATGAGCGCGTGTAGGATGCCTCCCGTGTATATGCCTGCTAGGGTCGACAAAGGGGAGTTTGGAGGCAGCGTGAAAAAGATATGCATGTCCCTAACTTTATGCTTGTGCGCCTTGGCCTTTGCCTCGAACATGAATGTGGTTGTCTGTGCTTGTTATGTAATTTGAATCCAGTCATTTTTGGTGACATCGCCATTAAGTTTCCGATGTCTTCAAGACACAAACCAAACTTTTGTGCAAGCTACTTAGCATGTGCAGAGCATGGAAAGTTCTACGATTGGGGTTTCTCAGATAAAGAAACACTACATAAGTAACCGCCTTAGTGGGAACATCCTATTTGACTTTATCGAGGTACTCTTCTACACCAGACTGATGCATTACTCGTGCGCATATAGCATGAAATCCAAGTAGTGAGGGGTTGGGGGGTGGTCATCAAGATAATGAAATCGTATAACTATCGGAGCATCATCCTCAATGTGTAAGAGATTGCAGACGCTTCTCCGTCGTTCTTCAGAATAGGTTGAAACTGTACGTATGTGGCTGCACACAGGGAGCCTTTAGTATGGCCACGAAATTGCTGCATAAGCTAACATACCATATCCGTTTTCTCGAACCACAGACAAAGTGAGTCGAAATATCTGTGTATCTGAGGAAATAGCATGAACAGGTTCGAGGGATCGTGTATTCCATTTTCTTGTGCAAGACTATCAGCGACATCTGGAAGTCCAAAAGATTTCAGCATGGCAAAGACAGAAGCGGCATTGCAGGTCTAAATGATAGATGAGCATGATGAAAGATTGGACTATGACGAACAAAATGAAACTATACTTTGTCTAGCAACTTGCCTGGGGAGCTGATAGAAGGATCAATATTTTTCTTTAATGATTCGTTGACGATATGGGCCGCTTCAAGTGGTGCCATGATACCGTCATGGAGAGCTGCTCGACCATCCCACACTGGTTTCTCATCATACTTTTTTGTAACAGCACATTGATACCCATCCCGGCGCAACACCTGACTGAACATGAGAATTAAGAAAACTAAAGAATTTGAGCAATGTATATACCAGATTCCTCGATGCTTGACTGATCTTCTTAGAAGGTTCAAGCGAGCCTTTGATGGTACTCCGCAGTACCTCAAAGCTGGCAGAAGATATATACTCCTTGGGCTTGGGGTAAGATGACCTTTTTGTTCGGACTTGAAAACACTGAGTGACAGCAACGAAAAAGAAATAGTTGAACGCACATGCTGGTATAAAATGCATGCAGAGCAGCTCGCCGACTTTAACGATGTCATGATGTGACATGTCCTGTGGAGGCGCTACAAGCCATCCTGCTAGCGCCTCACTGGCTTTGTCGTCGTCTGAGTTTGCAATGAACTCGAGTAAGAAGAGGCCACAGGCTCTAACGAGAGCAAGCTCCCGCTTCAACTCTCTTGTCTTGTAGATGATTTCTGCATTCAGCGTCGCTTCGTATGCACGAGCATGTACCGAGAGCCTGTCATAACCATACCCAAGGATTGTGTCGAGCGAGGGCAGTTCAGATGGGTGAATGGGCCGATTATCAGGATCGTTATTGCCAGTGATGGGGCCCATAGCAGGATTGCTGATGTTGGGTTCTCAGTGCGAGCCGTTAAAAAGTCCAGCGCAAATGGAGAGCCAAACCCAGGAGTGCATACGACCAACAAAAAATAGTATTTGAGTTCCACCCAGGATTCCAACTTCAGAACACACCATGTTTGCAACTCACATGGTATTGTTACTTTGGTTTCGCTGGTTCTTCCAGTGATACTAAAGTATTTAATCTGTGCAGACTATGTCAGTTATTTAATGTCAAAGAATATGAACTTGAAGGATTACATGCTCGGAAGTATCACCCACGACAACAGCCCTTGGACTGTCTATTGTCAATAACTATACCAATAGTGGAGCTCGAGGAAGACATATTGGTTTGTACAGTATTCAGTTCCAAGGCCATTATACGAAGGGGGATCGATTCTCCTCTGACAATCTCTGTTATGATAGCTGTAGCAGTCTTGAGGCCGAATTTCCAAAGTTAATAGTCCGAAGCGAGTTTGGGAATGGCATGCAGAGACATGTTGTATGCACAACCCCCGTGCCTCCACTCCCAAGGTAGTAGATAGGGCGTCATCTAGATAATGCATTTAGTGGCCTATATTGGAGCGGACCAGCAGGCGTGATATGCATGTTTTATTTATCTCGGGAGGCGGAATGTGTCTAGGTACTGGAATCGCCCACGCTTAGTAAGTGATCACGGAGTTTCTTTCTTCTGCCTGATTCGTTCCACCCGCCGTGCTCCATGAAAGCCTTGACTACTGTCCACGCCCGCTGTATGGCCACATTCCGTGGCTCTTCGACCAAGCACAGAAGGTGCGTCACCGATCTCATATCCTGGTCTGGGACACACATAATTTCATGCCGTAGTCCCACAGGTACTCAGGTCGCTACTATTGACCGTTTTGTAGTATTCACGACAATCTACTAGCTATCGTTATGCTGAACATGGGCGGGCCTTCCACGGTACGCGGATGGCAGTTGCTTTGATGTGTCGCGGTCGGCTTTTCGTGCCCTTTCTCACAGGTCCCGGAAACCCATGAGTTTCTCAAAAATCTGTTCATGGATGGAGACCTCATTCCATTGCCGTTCCAGCGCGTCCTTGCTCCTCTCATCGCTAAACGACGCACGCCTCAAATAGAAAAGCAATATGCCGAAATAGGCGGAGGCTCTCCAATCCTTAGGTATACCGAGTCTCAAGGTGCCGGCATGTGTGCATTGCTCGACGAGCTCCATCCAAAGACTGCTCCTCACAAGCCGTATGTGGCCTTCCGCTATGCAAATCCGCTTACACAGGAGACTGCCCGTCGGATGAAAGCCGATGGTGTGAAGCGCGCCGTAGCGTTCACACAGTACCCACAATACAGCTGTAGCACGACAGGAAGCAGCCTGAACGAATTATTCCGACGAGGAAGAGCAGGTGAAATGGGAGACATCGAATGGACCGTCATTGACCGCTGGGGTACGCACCCTGGCTTCATAGAGGTGAGTTCGAGGGTCGCATCCGTTTTCTGATTCACACTATATCGCTCTGCAGGCTGTGGCACAAAACATAGAGGCTGCTCTGCAAAATTTCCAACCATCTGACCGCTCAGACGTGGTGCTCCTGTTCTCAGCACATTCACTGCCCATGTCGGTAGTCAATCGCGGAGATCCGTATGTTCTCGAAGTGTCTGCTTCGGTGAATGCGGTCATGAATCGGTTGGGAAACTCGAACCCCTTTCGTTTAGTTTGGCAATCACAAGTTGGACCTTCTGCATGGATGGGAATGCAGACTGGTGAAGCCATCAAGGGACTCGCGCGTCTTGGAAGGAAACAAGTTGTTATCGTTCCGATTGCTTTCACCAGCGACCACATCGAGACACTCTACGAGATCGATCTGGAGTACTTGAAAGAGGGCAGAGAGGTAAACGAGTCCTCGATTCTCCAGAGTTCCTGATTTCCGATGCTCTTCTTTTATTAGCTCGGGATGGAGATGCGACGTGCAGAATCTTTGAATGAATCACCGGTGTTTGTCCGTGCTCTTGCTGATATTGCAGCGCATCATCTTCGTGAGTATGCCGCGGGAAAGTGTGGGCCGGTAAGCGTACAAATGGGTCTTCGCTGCCCTGGCTGTAAAAATGCAACTTGCGGCCAACAAAAGCACTGGTTTTCTCGTGCTGGGCAATCATGATGTATAAAGCCCTGGGGGGTATTAGAGATTGATGTCGTGATTAGTCAGCACATATGTCTCATTTTAAAAAGCCATGCATACCGCCATCCGAGATTGCCGGTCTGATGCCGTCCCCCATCGTCGTTTCGGCTCCAGGAAAGGTTCTCGTTGCAGGGGGCTACCTGGTGCTCGACCAGAATTTTACAGGTCTGGTGATCTCGACCTCTTCTCGATTTTATGCTATCGTTCAGGATTGTCAGCAAGCTGGTCAGACAAACAAGATCATCGTCCGATCGCCTCAGTTTCTAAGAGCCGAATGGGCATATACTGTGACCATCAATGATGATGGTAAGGTGGACGTCAGTCAAGCGTCGGAAAGGTGTGCCCACTCTTGCCCCCCAGTGTATTGAAATGACTCCCTACCCCACAGCAAGAACAAGTTCGTGTATTACGCGCTGAAGTACACCTTGCAATTAGCCTCAGAACGATTATCGTCCGTCGATTCTGCCCAGTCGTTGCGAGATGTGTTGAAACACGGCCTCGACATCGCCGCCGTTGGCGATAATGATTTTTACTCGCAACAGGCCAAGGTGCTGATTATTTGGCTCCCGCGATTCGGTCGCCTGTATTGATTGTCATCTCTTTTATGGTTAGCTTCAAGAGCTGAATTTGCCGTCGACGATCGCGTCTCTAGCTAGTATCACCCCGTTTTGCCCGCAGGACGTCCAATTAGACAATGTGAACAAGACCGGCATGGGATCCTCGGCGGCGTTGATTACGTCCATCGTGTCTGCTCTTCTGCTCAGGTTTGGCGTGATCTCTCAAGGAGAGTTCAGCCAACCCGACAGCGACGCGCGCAAGTTGGCGCACAATGCCGCTCAGTTTGTCCACTGCTTTGCCCAGGGTAAGGTGGGCAGTGGTTTCGACGTGTCCGCTGCTGTCTTTGGAAGCCAACTGTACACACGGTTCAGCCCTGGCTTGTTGGATGGCTTGATGAAGGGAGGCGATGTGAGTTATTTGGTGTACTTGGCGACACTGCTGGATGTGATAACGCACTGCTTCGCTCTATTTTACAGACCACGTCCCTCTCATTGCTGCCAGCGCTCGCTCCCGGAGATCACTGGGACAATCGAACGTTTTCCATCCAACTTCCGCCGCTCGTCAGGCTCGTATTGGCAGACGTGTCTGCGGGAAGTGACACGCCCTCCCTCGCAAGCAAGGTATTGAAATGGCGTAAAGACCAGCCCGAGGCAGGTATGTACACGAGTTGTTTCTCTGTGTGATCACGCTAACTGTCCAACTCCTCAGCTAACTCTCTGTGGGGACTCATTGATACAGCGAACCAGAGACTCACAAAGCACCTTTTGCGCCTGTCCGACTTGGCCGGAAGCAGCCCTGAAGTGTATACGGCCGCTGTCAAATACACGTCCCTCGTGCCATCTTCGAAGGTAAGAGGGGCCCCTGTTAGTGAGGCTGAGTCGTGACGACCCGTACTCTAGTGGCTCAGCGGTGTCCGACCAGAGCTGCGCACCGTCGTAGAGACGTTTTTAGAAGTTCGACATGCGAGCGAGGTGAGCGCCCACGCCTAGGCATGTTTTTTGTAGCGTCCATCCTGCTCACGCCCGGGCGGTATCACATGAACAGGCTGTGCGAGCTCGTATGCGAGAAATGGGGAAGGAGGCAGGAAACGTCCCTATAGAACCCAAAGAACAGACCGAGCTTTTGGACAAGTCTATTGAACAACAAGGGGTCGTGTGCGGTGGCGTTCCTGGCGGTAAGTAGAAGGCCGGTTTTCTTCTTGCATCTTGCTCAGAGCGTGCTTCTCGTGCACACAGCGGGCGGGTACGATGCGATTTGGCTGCTCGTACTTGATCCAAACGATGGCACTTCGGAACCACTAAATGCTGTGGAACAGCTTTGGCAGACGTTCCCCAACGTGTCACCTCTGTTGGCAACCGAGTCCAAAGACCGAGGAGCCAAGGTCGAGGACATTGACCAAGTCCCAGGTTTGCGCTCCATTGTGGCGTTCCGCCGATAATTACTCTTGTTTTACTGCTGTACTTTTTTACTATGGTTAGAGAAAGTCGCTATCTAGAGAGAAGGAGAGTCCCTTTAAAGGTTCGTTGTATGTATACGAGGCGCGCCACTAGATGAATAAATATATACACATCCCACAAACATACTGCGTGTGATACGGCATCACGAGCACATCCTGGCTTCGCCCTCGCGCGTCCATGCCTTGCCTAGCGCGAGGAACAAAGACTCGACCATGACCAAGATCCCAAAGACCAGACAGGCGACCGCGGGGAGTTTTGTCCGCGAGTAGAGAGGCACACGGGAGTCGGAGAGTTTGAGGTAACACGCAGCAGGGAAGATGAAGGCAAGCGCCGTCGCGGAGACACCACCCGTGATCTCAAGCGTCACTCCCAGGTCACAGGTGATGATAGAAACTAGACCGAGGTATTTGATTGGGAATGATCAGGGGAAGAGAAAAAAACACATACGGAGCATCGACGCGCAGAGAATAGAACTAGTAAAGAATAGATGCCGTTGAGGGCTGAAGCTTTCGTGTGAGAAAAAATATTGCTCAATGACCTGAATGACATGTTAAGCCCACGTTCAGACCACCCGGTCAAAAAAAAAAAGTCCTCACCTCCCTACAGACGAATAGTTCTAGCGGGAGCGTGGTAAACATGTTCAATCCGAAGCAAAAACGGGCGACGTTGATCAAGGTATCCGCCTAGATCATTTCATAAGCGTCTTACAACGATTTGAACAAAATAGGACATACAGGGGAAAAGTTGTTCAAAACGTTGCCTCGGGTTTTATCAGTGAACACCCAATAAGCGGATATGGCGAGTATAGAGCATGCGACAAGTGAGATCGCGGTCGAGATGTGGGTGACGCGCGTGAAGCGGTCGAGCGTTGGCGTGCGCAGACTGCCGTATATGAGAAGCGAGTTGTGGTGACAAACAAACGCGAAGCTGATAACACCGATCGCCTGGAATACACCGGGGCCCACAACAGTAAGCCGTTTCGAAGGATCACCTTTAAGTTCCGGATCCGTGTGGGGACCTTCAATCAGAATGGAAGTGACGATTATCAACATGCCGATGAGGGCCAGGCCAGATGCTCGGGAGAGTTTATGGATATCACGATAGAGGGAGAGTGGATATGATACACAAATAGTGCAGAGTGCGATGACGAATTTTCGGTTGGTGAGTAAAGACAGGACGGGTATCTTGTAGAGTGTTGGGAATAACCAACGAATGACATGAGGTATTGTGTCCCCTAGATGCAATCGTTGGAAATGCAAATAGAAGATCAAGGGAAAGACTGACCGATGATGATGCCAAACGCACACATACCTTCAATCATGCTCATCAAATGTTTACAATGATCGCGAGGGGTAGACCTACCGCCAAATGCAAAAGCAAACTGAAAAAGTGATATCGCGGCACGACCACTTTGACCAAAACAGCTATTCATGATTTCAATGTATGAATTTCTGCCACTGAGCTTGGCATTTATCACAATGAGACGGATAGTCCAGTCTGTTACAACACAGAGAATGACCAGCAGGGCCAGTCCGAGGAAGAAACCAGCCTGGCTGATGGCATATGGTAGACCTATGTTCCGGGTAAGCGAAACAGCCAATTGCTTTGACAAGGTACGCACCGATGATACCTGGAACGATTGTCAATCCATGAAAACATACAAGGTGCGAAACTTACCGGCTCCAAGAATCGAATTGGCCATGTTGGCAACGGAGTCAATCATTCCACCACCAGCGTGCTGTTTTGCCGCCACCTCGCTGAGATCGAGGTCGGACAAGGAGACTTGGTTTCCGGACTCGTACATGGGGATGGTTGTGTCGGGAGTACTCCGAGCGGCCCCCGAGTCCATGAGACCCGCAAGCAAGGGTATGGGCCGTTGCCCCCGCCGCCCTGATCTCAAGACTCGCGACGCCATCCGTTGTTGTTGCACGACTTCAACTAGAGTGGTGTCATCGAAAC
>JBBPKM010000628.1:0-13044 GCA_038089255.1 Austroboletus rostrupii | reverse complement strand
CACTAACTTCTATTGACGCTTTGTCAATGGTTATTCAGACATCGCTTGACTGCTCCTTGATCTCACCAAAAAGGATCATCCCTGGTCCTGGACTAACAACTGCAACAACACCTTCCTGCATCTTAAAGAAATTTTCCTCTCCCAACCCGTTCTTCGCCTCCCTGATCCATCGAAATCCTTCACTATTGCCACAGATGCTTCCAAGTATGCCACTGGTGCCATCCTACTTCAAACCGATGAAAATGGAGATTGGCATCCATGTTCATACCTTTCCCAAACATTCTCTGCCACAGAACGAAACTATGATATCTACGACCGCGAACTCCTTGCTGTCATTTGCGCTCTTCAAGCCTGGCGCCATTATCTTCTCGGGTCCGCCTTCCCCGTCCAAGTATTTACAGATCACAAAAATCTTACCTGTTTTAAACAACCTCAAAAACTTAATTGACGACAAGCACACTGGTTGCTTGATATTGCAGATCACAACCTCAAAATGATCCATGTACCTGGCGCACTCCTCACAGGACCTGATGCTCTTTTTCATCGCCCTGATCACTGCCCAGATGACTCTTCAGACAATGATGCAGTAACTCTTCTCCCCCCATCCCTTTTTGTTAATCTTATCGACCTCACCCTCCATGACAAAATCTCTATGGCATCATCATCTGATCCTCTTGTCCTCCAATCTCTCCAATCAATTCAAGATGACCTGCCACATGCCCTTTGCTCTCATCTCTCAGATTGGAAATATCATGATGGTATCCTCCTTTATCGTGATTGCATCTATGTCCCTGCCGATCCAACCCTCCACCACTCTATTGTGGCCTGTTGCCACAATCACACTACTGCAGGTCACCCTGGGTACCTTAAAACATGCCAATTGGTTGCCACCAAGTTCTGGTGGCCAGGCCTTGCTTCCTTTGTCCGTTCCTTTGTCTCCGGTTGTGCTACATGCCAACAAAACAAATCTAATACTCACCCCACTATCCCTCCTTTAACACCCATCGCATCTTCGTGTACACGTCCTTTCCAACAAATATCCTGCGACCTTATTACTGATCTTCCCCTATCCTCTGGCTTTGATTCACTTTTGGTCATGGTCGACCATGGGCTTACTAAGGGGGTAATCCTTTGCCCAACAACCAAAAAGGTCACCACAGAAGGAATTGCCAATCTCTTTTTCCACTCAGTATACAAACACTTTGGTCTCTATGACAAAATCATCTCAGACCAAGGCCCACAGTTCACCTCCGCCTTCACAAAAGAACTAGGAAAACTCCTGAACTATAAACTTGCCCTCTCCTCAGCATATCATCCTCAAACCAATGGTGAAATTGAATGAGTTAACCAAAAGATTGAAACATACCTCCGCATAGTATGCAGTAACTCCCCAGGAACTTGGGCTGACCATATCATGACAGCCAAGTTTGTCCACAACCATCGCCCTCATTCCGTTACTGGCAAGTCCCCCTTCTACCTTGCCATGGGTTATGAACTGGTCACCCTCCCTTCTGTCATCCGTCCTTCAGAACTCCCCACCGCCGAAAACTGCCTAAAAACCCTTATCGTGGCCAGAGAAGAGGCGCTTGCAGCTCATGAATTAGCTTGGCAAACTATGGCCGCTTGGATGCAAAGAGGCTTTATGCCATTTGCCAAAGGAGATAAAGTTTGGCTAGAGGCTAGGAACCTCAAGCAGCTTATTGCCAACCCAAAATTCACTCCGAAACAAGAAGGACCCTTTACCATTGTTCAGGTCCTCTTGCCTATCTCCTATCGTCTCTAACTCCCTGCCGCATGGAAGATACATGATGTCTTTCATGCTTCCCTTCTCATGAAATACACTGAGAACACCATTTATGGAAAGAATTTCCCTGTGCCACCTCCTGATCTTATTGCAGGCGAAGAAGAATACGAAATTGAGAAGGTCATACAGCATTGTGGAACCCTGCATACCCGCTCCTATCTGATCCGA
This sequence comes from Austroboletus rostrupii, assembly GCA_038089255.1. Classification (NCBI taxonomy): domain Eukaryota; kingdom Fungi; phylum Basidiomycota; class Agaricomycetes; order Boletales; family Boletaceae; genus Austroboletus; species Austroboletus rostrupii. The sequence goes on along the minus strand of JBBPKM010000628.1, from coordinate 11,072 downwards.
TGGAAAGGGTACTCAGCCAAAGAAGACTCATGGGTCCCAGAATGGGATCTTAAAAATGCAAAGTCCGCTCTCTAAGCATACAAAAGACTTCACCCCTCCGCCTTCTCCTCCCAACGCACTTGAACAAACATTTGCACCATTTGAACAATGTCCTTATCCACCAACACCATTTCTATTTCCTCCGTTTCTTCCCTTCTGGCCTCTACTGTATCTTCTCCAACTCCAACTCGCCCTGTTACTCCTCTTGTCACCCTTGAAACCATTGAAGCCACTGCTACCACCCTGAACCTCCCTACTCCTATCCTCGCCGTCAATACCCCTTGTCTTGCCCATCGTTTCAAAGAACCAGTCGAAAATCTCATCTGCTCAGTTGCATACGAGCAAATCCTTGACAATTCTCATTTTGCCACTGCTATTGATGCCCACCTAGACCCTGACTTGGCAATCCATGCTCTATACTGCTCGTACCTCCAGTGTGGTTCCCTCGGGATCATGGGGAACATTCTCCTACAAGATGCCCAGACTGCCCTTTATAAACAATGACTTATCCATATCAGGGAAAACTTACAGAGAGACCTCATCACCGCTATGCACGAACTAGACATGACCGAATTTCTTCTAGATGTTGACCACTACTGTAAAGAGTTAGCAACGAAGATGCCCTTAGCCGAACGGCTAACCACTCCACCTCCCTCTACCCCATCAGCCTCATCTTCGGCATTGAACTCCATAGAAGAATGACTACTTCAACGCACTGATGCTTGGTGGACAGGAAATGATGGTTTCGATCCACTCCCTACCAATCATCCTCAATATCACACAACTTGTTTCTAGTGCCACCAAATCAATTATAAACAGGTCGACTGTCGTTTCTTCCAGTGTACCCAATGCCTTCAATGGGCACCAGGCCATCATGCCAATTGTTGCCCACTTCAACAACCCACTCCTAAGCCATCTCCCCCATCCTCTTCATCATCTTCACATCACTCTTTGGTCTCCTCCTCCTTTTATCGTGCCACAGTTATATTTGGTCTCCCCATCTCTTCTGCTGGATTTCATACCAGTTCACGGGGTGCTCCTCGTGCATGCCCCTATCCCACAAGTCGTCCCCGGCATCCTTCTCCTCCCCGAGCACCTTCTCCAGAACCTTCTGATAATGGATTAGATGATGTGGCCTACACCAACATCACAGGCTCTCCTTGCGGGGGATATTTGGATATTTAGGTTCTTCGCGTTGGCTTCGAATGTACTAAGGGGGTAATGTTACGATTTATCTTCAGTTTCCATTTCTTTTCTTTGTTACGTCTAAATATGGACTTATATTTTTTTTACAATAGTCACTCATCCTGTCTTGCGACTATTGTATCAGTATCCTGATTCCTCCATGATTACTCATCTCTTTGTACTCATCGTTTCTTGCTGACTGATACTTCAGTCAGCATTACTCATACATGCTTATTCTTTATGTCTTCTTTTGTACTATATGAGCCTGCCCTTATTCTCTTCGCCGCATATATAAACTCTTCAACGGATTCTCTGTACACTAGCTTAGTTCTCCCTTGTATTCTCCCGAATACATCTCCTCTTTGTGCTAGCTCCCAGGCACTCTCTTTCGCCTGGTCTCCTAGTCAACTAGTCCTTGTCCTACTATTGAGTGGACGCTATCCTGCATTATCCCGAATCCTCGACCCTAGAGTTATCCAGCACTGATTCTTGTCCTCACAAGGGCTATGCTCCTACCTACCTGGTCGAAGCATAACACATATCACACAAAACTATCCAACTGATGTAACAATGTGGCACTATGCTCACTGGTTAGATAGACGAATTTTTATCATTATAGCTATTTGAATTATTCTGATGGCTTCTAAGCATCAGTTCAAAATTAAAAGACATATTTAACACTGTCTACCATCCATGTTGGTGGATTTTGCAGCACAGAACATCAAAACTCACCCATTTATGTTTAGGATTATCTATTAATTTCTTACAATTTACAGGCCCATTTGATTAACCTGAGTAACAAACTAAACATATGGGATTAAAAGACACAACATTGCAATGTCATTGGACAAAAGTGAGTATCAAGAATCACAATGTAAAAAGACATGCTTGCTGCTGAATCCTATATCATAATGGCCTCTTGATGTGGCAGCTGGCAATGAGGCATATTCCATCATTGTGTATGTCCAGTGTGCTCAAGGGTATCTTTTTTTATTTATTCAAGCATGGCAGCCTGCATAAAATTTAAATATTGGAAGGGTAAGTCACAATCCCCATTGACTTTATCTCTTGCCACTGATTCATACCTACTCTCCCTATATACTAGCACTATGGCTTCCCTTTCTGGCTGCTTTATCAATGCCCTTGCAAATCTTGACAATGATGAGCCTGCTGATATGCTCAATCATCAGTTGAATGCAATGGGTGCCAAAAACAACCAGGTCAAAAATTCATCCCACAGTATTTGACTACTCTGACTACTCCTACATATGATAGGCATTGAGACAAGCACAGCTTGAGCTAAACACTGTGAAAGATCAATGCCATGTCTTACAGGAGTGGGTCTGCATTACTGAAGTGAATAAGCTGTGCAAGTCAACCAAGTTGGCTGTTTCTGATGCTCTCAGTGCTTTTGATGATAAGATTCAGATAATTGTGAAAAAATTTGGAGTTCTTGCTGAGATGTTTTCCCCATTGGCTGATGTTCTCTGCTGCCCACTGACTCTTGGTGTGTCAAACACATTGCTGACATTATAGAAGATAGACTGTCTCAGTATGCATCACAACTATTGGAGGAAGCAGCCATTATTGCCGAGCTAGACTTGATGCTTCTGCCCCATATACAAAGTATTCAAACATCTAATCATTTTGCTAACAAGGTATGTGATTTTTTTTGTCTAATAACTTTACTCATTGGTTCTATATAATCTTGATTATTAACAGTTCACATCCTACATTGGTACTAGCCAGTCAAATGAGCTACATAAGCTTTGAAGTGTCATGAAGAACATATTCAAGCTTCCAAGCAAATACTTTGCCTGTGAGAATGTGCCTCGTTGCCTTGAGCTTTTCAAAATTCACAAGTTGCTTGGATTACCACAAAATATTTCCAAGCTGAAGTATTCATCTTTCCCTCCATTTCTTTATGTCTGTTACGATTTCTTTCTCTCCGTCCATCTCCGCTCCGATGTTCTATGATTTCTTTCTCTCCGTCCACCTCTGCTCCGATGTTCTACTACGGACTTACATTTCTTTCTGCGATAGCCTTTACGGACTACTTCGGCTTCGCGCCTGCCGACACAGGATTCCCTCCACTAGTCATCCGTATTACGAGACAACTGCGCCTTACTCATTCTTCGCCCAGTTGTCACCCTTATTTTCCTTTTTCTCTCCTGGCTCGTGTACTACGATGATACCTATATTTGTTGTACGTAGCTCACCCTGTACTTTAGTTTAGTTCTCCTTGGTTAATACCAAGTTTTCCTTTGCTCCGCGACATTCTCTTCCGTCGTGAACCTCGGGCACCTAGTCGTCGTCCTACTACTGAGTGGGCGCTTTCTCGAACAGATTATCGATCTCCTGGTAGCAGGAGAACACCATCGCACTCCGATTCATAGGAGTAACCACCGAAGTATCCTAGAACTTGGTTCATCCGAGGATACGCTTGGATCCTACCCGGAACAAGCGTAACAATGTCAATTACAAATCTGATTCATGCCATCCATTTTTGAATTGGGAGCTTTTTGCTTTGGTATGTCTTGTTGGTCCATTGGTTGATCTGCTAACCTTTTATGTGAAAGATTCTCTGTGTTGTTTTTTGGGGCCAAACTGCACTCATATATGAAGCTACAAAAAGACCTGGAGGAAAGAATAATGGAATACTGTGGAGTGTTACTGCTTATATACCAGGTTGTTTTGCATGGGCTGCTATTATGGTATGTTTAATTCTGTCTAAGATAACTTTGACTGAAACATTACTATAGGCTATTTTTATGATATCTTCCAATGTACAATTTCCTAAGAGCAGCATAGATGTAACATCCAAAATTCCATATGCAAAACTTTTTACTCAGTACAAATGCCTCTTTATTACTCAATGGGACTCCCCATATCTCTCTAACCTTGTGAACAAAATCAACCAGTATATTTTTAGCAAAAACAAGAGTCATATGGTATTGGCAGGTCATGAAGCCATGTTTGAGGATCTCACCACCAACATTGACACTGCTATGGCAGCCATGGCTCTGGTGCTCTCTGATATGGATCCAGAGACATCAAGTCCACAAAATATGGAGTCAGAGGGCCATATAGTACCTGTGTTGACATCTTAAGGTGATGGTGACTTAACTTCTGATAAAAGTGAGAAAGCATTGGTTGGAGAATATAAAAATGCTGCTGAAGTTCAAAATAAGGGCATTGATGATCATGCTGGATCATCCATTTCTGTGAAGAAATGCAACAAGGATCATCATGGTAATAACAAGCATGGCAACAGTGCAGCTGTAGTAGCAGGCACTTGTTTGCACCCCAGTGCACCCAATGCTTAATATATCAGTATCTTTGATCCTGTTATAGTATTACTTCATATTTAGCATAATAATATGAAGAAATTTGGTCTTATTCTCTGCATCTTCATGTATAGTCCTGCTTTTCAATGGCACTTCAAATAGCTGGGTAGTATCCTCTTCAGAGGCATCAACTATGGATGTGAATGGCCAGCTTAATACTACACTCATGAATGGTCATATTGGCACCAATAACTCCAAGTTATTTAAGGTATATATGCTTTGCAGCTGTGTACAAATTCCGACCAGCATGGACAATAAGCCAGATATTGAGAACCAATACACTTTATTTTCTCTCCATTTCTGTGCCATTTTTTCATTTCCAATTTCATTCTTCCCAATCCATTTGCTTTCCACAAATTATGTTTCCACACTTTAAACAGAATATGCCTCTTGTCATTCTCTGATACATACAGGCTTCTTGTACTACTTACTCAATATCAAATATATGGCATCAGATATTCACAAAGAGTCTGATGCAGCTTTTTGTTATATATGTGGGGACCTGAAATACACATAATGGTGCCCACAACACAATCAAAAGGGGAGATCCTGCAATACACTTTGAAGAGACTTCCATAAGTATAGTACTAATATATGTATTCTAGTAATATATCTCTAAATTTAATTCTAACTTCATTTCAAGAAGTAATATAAGATGATAAATGGACAAAACAAAATAGTAAATATGGGGGAGTATAAAATACTACTACATCTACTCAACTCTTTTACTTGCCAAGCACCATGGTAAGCTCTATCTATGGGCCGACCAAACCTGAGACACTGTTGCATGGAGTGCTGGCCTACCAAGACAGTCAGCAATCATGCACAAGGTGCATAAGTAAATAAAAACATACCTGAATGACCAAGGCCTCACAGTAAGTTGTATCCATGGGCTGATTAAGCCTAAAATGCTGTTGGATAAAGCACTAACCTACTGAGATGGTCAGAAATCATGTGTAAGGACTTTCAATGCGTTGTGTCCGGATGAGGACAGGGGTTCGGTGACTAAGCGATAAGTATGAAAAAGGAAGGTGTAAAACGTCGAGGCGATGAATATCGATGTTCCGGCACTGCAGGAGAGGACGAGCGGTGCGATTCATTACGATGAGGTCGTTACTGAGACTCTGACTGTGACTCTGCTTTCGATGGTGACTGAGGGACTCGATTTTGGTGGTGTAGGTAGGTACATGCGAGGGTATAAGTAGTGCGCGACGGCATATGTAAATGTGACTAAAGTAAGCTATAGTAGAGATGCTTCTGTGGCGATATGAGTAGGGAGCAGCAAAGTGCAAGAAGTAGTGTAAGTGATACTAAAGTAGTGTATGTCGTAGGAGTCAGGGAAAACGAGTAAAGTACGAAAAAAGGGGAAATTAGAGTATGAAATAGGGGGAATGTACTAACTAGGAGTCCGATGTCGCAACGGTCGGGAGGCAGTTTCCGTGCTCAGCGGGGACAGAGTCCTTACACATGTATGAGGCATGTAAGTGAGTAAACATACCTGATGAATCATCAACCTCACAAGGCCCCACAGTAAGCTGTATCCATGAGCTGACTATTCTTGAAATGCCATTGCATAGAATGCTGATCTACTGAGATTGTCAGTAACTTCATTGAACAACTTGGAGGCATTCAAGTACTCATAGCTCTCCAGTTTCCTTCATATAGTAGACAAGTCCATTGGCTTTTGATGATCTTGAAGTATGTAAGAATCTCCAATTTGACAGTATTTAAACTTATTTCGTTAGCAACAGAATGAGAATTGCAGTGGTAAAGGATGCCCACCAACTGGTTCATAAAATGGATGCATAATAGTACAATACTGCTTGCAATTTAGCTCTGCCAACAACTTAGCACAAAACTTGAGTTTTGTTACACTTCACCTGGGTAGGGTGGAGTGTAGCCTTTAGGAGACTTGACCTCTAGGGCAAGACAAGTTTGGGAATGACTGGATATCCTATCAGCACACTTGCATGAATAGGATCAAGGTGAAAAGAGTGAAGTCTAATGAAGGACTCATCAAGGATACATGCCATTCAGCTATGCCAGGATACTGGAGATACAAGAGGACTTGGTGATGACCTCAGGGAGCTGGAGCAGAGGCTGAAGATAAAGCCTATGATTAAGGGAGACTAAAGCTAAGATACATGGGCAGAGTGGCTAGGGTTTATATAGTACAGAGAATATCCAAGAAAGAAATCAAAGAAGCCATGTACCAGATAAGAGATGAGTCAGAGATAGCAAGAATGGAACAAGATAAGACTGAGTCAGAGATAAGGAATCTAGAGTGAAGGGGAAACATGGAACGGATCAAGGAAGCAAGACAGAATAGAAATACAACCATGAGGTGAGAATGAGTCAAGGATCTAGATTAGGAGAAGACTAAGATAAAAGAGGAAATACCAGGAATGGCTAGGAATACACCATATAGGCAGAGAGGAGAGACTGAGAGATGAAGAGAAATGTCTGTAGTACAAGAGATCAAGGAGAAACAAAGAGATCAAGGAAATAGAGACCAAGAGATGAGGAACACCCAGAGGGTGTGATGAATCTAGGAGAAGACTTGCTGTTGGAGCAAGCGCAGCCAAGTGACTGGAAAAGCACCATCAAGATGCACAGGGGTTCGGAGGAACATCTGATAAGAATCAGATGTGACAGGATAAGATCTTGTTGGAAGATCTAAGATGCCATGAGGCAGACTTGAGGTTCCTGTGAGAGAAAGAACACAGGAAGCGGATGAAGCACCATGAGGGAATGCCCAGGGTCGAAGACAAGAATTGGCTGATAAGCCAGATGTGCAGCAAGATGGTTCCTGATCATATGGATAAGAATCAGGAGACAGGAGGAGATTCTGATGATCAATCAGTGAAGACTTGGCGGAGTACTGAGATTGTTGATGAGGCAGTGACAGGAGAGAATCCATGTGGTTCAGAGATGTCTTGGGATCAAGCGGGGAGTGCACTGGGAGTGCCAGAGAGAATCCAGGGGACCAGGAGGAGATCTGGGAGAAGGAGGAGATCTGGGTACAGGGGAAGCGGAGATACATCAGGGATGGTTCTGATGGGTCGGAGCAATGTCTGGGAGAGTTCTGGAAGCGGTCTAGGTGTGACTGATCAAGAGAAACACATGGCAGGAAGCCATATGTGACAGGTACTAGGAGGAGACATATCTGGAAGGTGCCAGATATGGATCAGGGAGTCTTGAGGCAGCAAGAGAGACCAGAGGGGACTGAGGAGCATCCAAGGGAATGCCTGGAGCGACGAAGGATGATTGGCTTTGAGTCTTGTATAAAGATCAAAGGGTTCTGGTTGGATCCAGGATCAGGAGATGATTTGGAAGTTCTGGTAAAGTCTGGTTAAGCGTGATCTCAATGAAGAGGACGCATCAGGATATGCCCAAGGGCACACAGAGGTGCTAGGGACTTGTCTGGATGCTGGAAGAAGAGCCAGAGGGTCTGGTGAGCATCTGATGGAAATTAGATGTGATCTGGTTAGCTTTAGCCTTTGTTAAAGGGTAAGCAGTCTGGATGTGGCCAGATGGCCTAGGTGACTGTGGGTGGTCTCGGAGGGAAGCCCAGTAGGCACAGATAAGCAAGGAGGACTCCAGGAGTTGGGCCTGAAGTCAGACAAGGTACCAGGAGGAGACTCTAATCTAATTGTAAGCCAGATCAGGGAGAAGCAGTCAAGGAGGAGCATCAGAGGAGGCTGATGCAACTGGATACAAGGGAGATCTTTAGGAGTGGGTTCCAGGAGAGATCTAGAGACCTAGGAGCGCTTCTAGGAGGCCAGATGGGTGACTGGATGAGGAGACCATGTGGACTCAATGAAGAGGACATGATCCAAGAAGATCAGGGATGGCCAGATGGATGACACAGAAGCTCAGGGGACTGGGAAAGCATTCAGAGGATGCTGAATGCGAACCATGAGAGGTTGATCAGGTTGTAATCCTGATCCAGGGATAGAAGGAGGTTGGATAGCTCACAAGGAGCAACTGATGAGGGACATCTAGTGATGACCTAGGAATGGCTCAGGAGAGCTCAGGAGATGCCTGAAGGATGCCAGGAGCATACAGGGGCGAAGGGATCTCTGGTAGGAGAGCAGGAGATGGCTGATCTAGGAAAAAGTATTGTGGGGCTACCAAGGTAGGAACAAGTTGTAACAGTTCTCCCTTGTATTCTCCTGAATATATTTTCTTGTTCTACTAGCTTCTTGGTGCTCTCATTCATCAAGTCTTCTAGTAACCAAACTTTGTCCTACTGTTGAGTGGATGCTACTTGAATAAACCTTGAACTCTTAATCCTAGGATTATCTAGTACTTGGTTCTTGCTCCACAAGGGCTATGCTCCTACCTATCTGGTTGAAATATAACAGCAAAAATGTTCCAGTGATTCAATTCCAAAAGAGATTGAAAATAAGGATGTACATAGAAGATATGCATTCCACTCTCAAAGTAGTATGATGAATGGTGAACAGGCACAGACATGGATGTTGAAGGTGCCAGATCTGCCATTGAAATTTGGAAATTCAAGAACCAGAAGATTGGATGAATGTTGAATGTTGAATGTGAATGTTGAAGCGAAGGTCATTGCCATGTGCAATCTTATGTAATTCAGGTGCTTTCCTTCACCTGGGCCTGTATCAGCTGTATCTTGTTACTTCTCTGCTTTCTCCATTCTTTCATCCTCTCATGCAACTTTGGCAATATCCATGCCAAACACTTTGCACATGATGTGTTGGGCTGGTATTGATTGTAATGGTTGGCATCATCACATTCAAGTTCATCATGTTAATTCACTTCCGCATGTGCATTAGAGGAAGTTCATCATTTGCCAAGTGCCTTGTTACATAGAAGGCAAATTTTTCCTACACCATACCATTGATTCACTTGTGCAGCTCAAGTATGATGACAAACACAAATCAATCCTGATCATTTGTCATGGTAACATAGTTGGTTCAGGTAACAATAGGACTACTCCCCATATCATTCTGAATATTCTAGGTGAAGATCCCAATTAAGACCCTGAACCATTGAGCTTCATTGTTACGCTTCGACCGGGTAGGTAGGAGCGTAGCCCTTATGAGGCAAGAACCAAGTGCTTGATAACCCTAGGGTTGAGGGTTCAAAGATGCTCAAGGTAGCGTCCACTCAATAGTAGGACGAGGACTAGTTGACTAGGAGACCAGACGAAAGAGAGCGCCTGGGAGCTAGCACAAAGAGATGATGTATTCGGAGGAATACAAGGGAGAACTAAGCTAGTGTACAGGGAACCCGTTGAGGGGTTTATATACGTAGACAGGAAGGTGAGGGCAGGCTTGTATAGTACAAAAGGAGAAGTAAAGCGTAAGCATGTATGAGTAACTGCTGACTGAGGTATCAGTCAGCACCGAATGATGAGTCAATAGAAATGAGTAAGTATGAAGGAACCGGAATACCAGTACAATAGTCGTGAGAAGTTGTGAGTGACTATTGTGAAAGGAAGATAAGTCCAGATAAAGACATAGCGGAAGAAAGAAAAGAAGAACTAGGGATAAATTGTAACAATGATGGCACCTACCAATATCCTCGATGCTAAGTATTTCTAGTTGTAATGACAATACATAGGAACCATTTAGACTTATGAGGGGATGATTACTTACTTTTGATCCTTCGAACACTTCAAGTGACTTGAAACAATGCCATCAAGTCATCCTATGGCCTTGTGTAGATAGCATGGTGTAATGAACAATGCTTATTCACTCTCATGTGCAGTTTGTGAATCTTTGCTAAGGGCTCTATGAGTATGACCACCATGTTCTTAGTTCTCAAAGCCTCATGATGACTTGCTGTGCAACTATGCACCAATAGCCTAAATCATGATGGACACCATGAAGCAATTAGATAGCATCAGGTGGATAAAGTGGCAATGGCAATCAAAGGTTGTGTTAGCCTGATTAATATGCTTTTACATTAATCATTCTTTCTAACTTGAAATACTACTAGTATCAACATTGGCAGTAGTTCCAAGAAAAGTCCACATTGTAAGATATCGTCATTGGAAAAATCTAAATAAAAGTGCATCTCAAAACAGCTATATAGTGTATAATGATGTATAATTGTGCACATATAGGGTCTGGCTAAGTTGTATAGTACTAGACGTAAATAGGGTCAATTAAATGAAGTTGTGTTATGATACAAGAAAAGTTACAATACAAGAAAAGTTATGATACAAGAAAAATAGCCTTTATAGCTATATTTATATGTCAACACGACAAGTGGCCTCGATGGCCTTATTTTTCATTTTTAGACTTGTCTTGCCCAGTTGCAAGATCTTATCTAATCTTATCTTATCAAGGGCGCTTATGTCAGCGCTTATCTAATCTCTTATCAGGGGATCTTATCTTATTCGATCTAAGGATCTTATCTTATCTCCCCTGTCTATCTTATCAAGGATCACTGGATGGTCACATGACCAGGGACAAGCCCTGTACCCTATTTATCAAAGTCACATCAGTCACAGGATGGCTG
>JBBPKM010000627.1:0-13049 GCA_038089255.1 Austroboletus rostrupii | reverse complement strand
TTGAACTCTTTCTTCCTGAGAAAATAAAACCTTAATGTTTCTTGGATGAGTACATCGAGATAGAGCAACATATAGTTGTCCATGAGAGAAAACAGGTGAGCTAAGATTAAGGCCAATATGTCTTACTGTTTGACCTTGAGCTTTGTTGATAGTCATGGCATATGCCAAATGAACAGGAAATTGCAATCTTCTGAAGGGAACAGGAGAGTCTTCCAAGCCAGAATCTAAAGCCATCCTAGGAATGAAAACCACTTCTCTATCTCCATTTTCTTTCAACACACAGCATTCAAGAACTCTAGGAGTAGATCTGAGCAACCTAAGCCTTGTACCATTGTATAGCCCATGCATGGGATCCAGATTTCTCAACAGCATCAAAGGAGCACCTGTTTTGATCTCTAGCTTGTGTAAAGGAAATCCAGATGGATTAAAGGTATGAAGTACTTCAGGTTGAATGTACTCATACTCTCTGTCAGTGACACAATCTGAGCTAAGAAAAGTGGCCTTGTTGTGAGGGGCAACTGAGTCCAAAATGGTGGAATTGATTTCATGAACTTGAAGATTTCTAGGAGAAAGAATAATGCGATTCAAAAAGTACTGATCAGAAAGATTCTCATTGCCATTGAGAAGATCAGAATAGAGTGCATTGATTAGAGAGTCCATGGTATCTCCAGACTTCATATGCTCAGGAAGAGCAACATCACCATCAGTCACACCTATTTGAAGAAGCTGATGAGCCCAGTTGTCAGACTCAGGATCCTGGCCCAAGCGCATGTTCTGTTGAAGATAGTGAATAGACATCTCAGCCCAGAGATTGGAGTGTGTCAAAGTGACAGGAACAATCTGTTCCCTTGATCCATGTTGAATGACAGGTAAGGTCTGTCTAAAGTCACCACTAAAGAGAATGGTGATTCCTCCAAATGGCTGGTTTTTGTTGAGCAAATCTCTAAGAGATCTGTCCACAGTCTCAATAACATGCCTGTGTTGAGAGGCTGCTTCATCCCAAATAATAAGAGAAGTTTGCTGAAGAAGCTGGTGGTGAGGATCATCCTTTTTGATATTGCAAGTGCTCTGTTCATGACAAGGAATAGGAATTTTAAATCTGGAATGGGCAGTACGACCACCAGGAAGCAGAAGAGAGGCCAGACCAGTAGAGGCAACACAAAGAACAATGTCACCTCTGGCACGAACAGTAGAGGCAATGATTTTGGAAAGATATGTCTTGCCACAACCACCACCACTGTGAAGAAAGAACATAACACCTTGAGCATTGGTGACACTGTCCATAACTGCATGATACAAAGCACTTTGCTGGGGATTCAAAGTGGCCAGTCCTCTGTCAACAAAGTCTTGTAACTCCTCTCTATTATAGGCCCTTTGCTCACTGATTATCTGGTTTCCTTCCTGCACTGCCCAGTTTCCCTGTGGCAAAGGCATGTTTGGATAGTCTTGCAATCTCTTTCCATGTCTCCTAAGATGTTGAGAAATAAAATAAAGTCCATAGTCATAAATCTGATCTTGAGTGGGCTCAGGAATATGATGGGTATGAATGAGCTGATAGGCCAGATCATCACAAAGACTGTCTTTTGTAGCCTCCCACAAGTGATGAGGATCTACAGGAGAGCAGTGGATAAGAATGACAACAAAAGATGTCTAAGCTGAAAGCCTATTATGAAATGAGCAGCCTCTTGAATGCACAAGAGCCATTCTCTATCATCCTGAAGAAGACCATGTGCCCTGCAAGCCTTTTTAAAAGACTCATAAAGATGTCCATTTACAGTGCGAAGATCCTCATAGGAAGTGGCGCCTATGAAAAATAAAACAAAGCATAAGCTATAATTTACATTACATACCTTTGACCACAGTAAGCAGAAGATGCAGATAGAAAGCTTCTCCAGCGACCACAGTAGAATACATACGCCCAATAGCCTTGTATCTTTGTTTAACTTTCCATTTGGCTTGTGACTTGACCCAAACAAAGCTCTTTGGAAAGTCCTGATATAGATAATCATGAGCTCTAGCAGCAATGAGATTTAGGATCTTGATTGGCCTTGAACCATCCAAGCAGCTAAGTGTCCTTTACATTGTTGACAACATTCTCCAATTGTGCATAAGTAAACAATGTGTCTTTTGTGCTGAATGTTCCCATTCAATATATCATCCAGGAACTCTCTTTCAAGGTGGTGAACTCAATGATGACAACTCCCTTTTGTCACTTCCAGACCGGGAGTAAATGGTTGATAATAACATGGATGCAGATGCGAACAATGATGATGATGATGATAGGGAGATTGCATCTAGCAAAGGCAAGGTGAAAGCCAAAGAAACATCATTTTTCACTGGGTTTGATCACTATTGTTTGTTGTACAAGTGATTGCCATCTGAAACAGCCAGATTGGCCTTAGTACAATTGTGGACTCCTTGACTGCAAGGTGCAATGGCCAGATCAGATGGCCAGATCAGCCCTAAAAACACCTTAATACAAATGTTGGATATTCGATATATACATTGAATGGTTTCGAGGGTTTACATGATTATCATATAGAAAATGAATTGGAAAACCTATCACTCTGTAACATGAACAGACGATATTATATCTGTATTATCAACTAGGCTTACTTCAATTTGTTTATTGCAGAAAAATGAATTCTTGTCTGGTTCGTTGCTGATAGCAATGATGGCTAGAATTAACATGTCGATGAAATACGAAATAAACAGGATATAAATGTACTTACAGTGCACACAATGCGCCTCTATGGTGGTCGGGTGTTTACTATCAAGAAGCTCATGATGGTGCATTTTAGTAGCAAGACTGGAAACTTTTAGGTGCTGCCATCAGAGAAAATATTTATTTTACTGTTTTTCATAGGGCATGATGTATTTTATATTGTTCGCTTGGTAAAACCATCAAACATGCATGCAGATAATTAGCTTTGTGTTTATTAATTCAACAGTAGATCACTTTTGAAAATCATTCTGGATATACTATGAAATCAGTGTCTTCAACACTGATTGTCTCAATTGTCATGTACCAATATTCAATATGTGTTGTCTTCAAATTCATTATTATACTTGGAGAAGTCCATGTAAGTATGGAAAATCTTGAAACTATTCAGAGGTTAGAAAGAGCGTGTAGAGCATGACTAATTTACCATGATTCCATTGCAAGCTGGAATAAATTTGGGATATTGTTGTTTGTGTCATCCAAATAGGAAACTAGTGTATTGGTGAGGATATTTATTACTGTGAAGCATCTTGTATGAAATTACTGTCAATCATAGAGTGCTGCTTGAGTTGATCAGTGGCAACAGGAGCTATTAGGAGGAACATGGCTTCTGAGTGAGTGAATGGATATTGAATACAGCAAATTTGGCGAGCCATTAAAAATGATGGAAATCAATGATGAGTGTTCAAGAATTTCATGGAGATTTTTTGTGAAGCAACATGATATGTTTGTTTATCAATTGTGGCATTTTCCTATATAGTATACTTGCATTTGCTTTCCATTATGGCATGCGAAATAGGCAAATGGAGGAACTGTGATGCCAAATTCACTTGTACTCATAATAAATGGTTTCCTGTTAATCTAGACTTGCTTTTAGTCTAGAGAGCTTGCGAGTCACTCCTAAGAGGAAAGCTCATATGGCCAATGTGTTTTAAACACATGATGATTGATTCAATCAGTCACCTGGTTCACCAGTGCAAAATCAATTTTTCCACTTTATGTCTGCCACTGGTGCCAATGAGAAAAATTGTGATATTTTTTGCTCATTTTTCGTGTATTTTTAGTATTCAAATTTTCTGATTGCATTCATATTCTTAGTGATTTCAATGCTCCAGCCATAGTCTCTCTGACAATTCTGTTGTTCACAACAATCTAGTCTTTGCTGCTCATGTTAAGGCTATAATATCATCTCTGATGCCTCGACTGTTCCAATATCACATTTCGCCTGCCTATCTCACTCATGGTACTTTTATATTCAGAAATTCAATTTTCAAGACCTTGCCAGGATCATAGATCATTCATTCTCAATGGCCCTTTGAGTTGACTCTAGCACAATCTGATATTTTATATTCACATTTAAAATATACTTTTCCCCACTTCATGTTGTTCATTTATGCAACTTTTCTGTGGAATTACTAAATTGCACTATGGTTAATCAAGAAGCATTATTATTTAGTAATTTGTGGTGTGCATACAACATCATTGACTTGGAACTATGAGTTTATTGTGTATTGTACTGTCCCATTGTTCTATTGTTGTGCTTAGGATTAGCTGGTTGTGGAAGTTATTGTAAAGCACTAATTAGTGGTGTGCACAAATATTTAGGTTATGTAAAATACAAAAAAATTGTAATATTTTAACCTATCAGTATACATGTGCCTGCTGTATGCAACAATGTAAAAAAGTGGTGTCTCATGAAAGATTCAACTACAAAGGTCATCATAGTATATAACAACATTTATAAATAAACATCTTCAGTTTATTATATGAAATGGTACAAAAAAGGATTATCCCAGTCATGCTTCTCGATATCTTCAGTGAAGAACATCTTTGATGACTGGGGTGATTATGACCTAAGTTTGCAGGCACATATTTTGTTCATGAGCTATGTGGCATGAAAGGTGCTACTGTGCATGACGCTAATGATGCTAATAATTGCGAGCTAGGGTTATGCGTTATGACAAGCGATATCAATGTTAATCACATTAATTTGGACAAGTGGTTTATCAATGTTGCACTCGAATGTGGGCTCGCTCATCAAGCACATTATCCACAGCTTGACGTTCTATGTCAATTATCTCATGCACCTTCAGGATGCTACTGGTTTTCACTATTTCCCAAATTCTCGAGATGAACTGCAGGACCATGTGAATATCTAGGCATATACCATGGAAAAATCGAATTCAGATCAGCTTCACAAAGGCACCTATGATCCAGTTCACCCTTGCAACTTTCTCGACTTCCAGAGCCTGGAAAGAATGACAATGAAAATAGAAACCATGAGCAAGGTCATTTTTAAATGTACAGGGGAAGATGAAAGCAAGCATTCGGCACAAAATGCTATCGCACGAATGAAGGTTAGGGTACTTCTTCAGCTCGCGCTGTAGGTCCTCGTTGAAGATGCACGTCTACTTCTCACTGAATGCCTCGTATAGAGCTCTCCCTTCTAGGGATTACTAATAAGCAACACTGAATAATTAGTGAACATGTCTTAACAAACTTGTCTCAGGTTGTTCAAGTGGTATCGATTGGCAGCAGTGCACATGGTTCTCATGAATTTCTGCCATAGTGATATCAATAACTTGAGATTGACATGCTCTCTAGGCTTAGGAGCCTTTGCAATTTGGATTTTAAATGGTCTGTTTGGGTGCCCCAACCATCAGTTCCACCAATTGGCCAAAGAAGCATGCCAGCAAGTGCCAAAGGACTATGATTGCTATATTGAGGCCCAACATGGAAACAATCCTGATCATGTGTGACCATTGATCAGGACTGTATTTCGTCTGTGACATAGTCACTGATGATAGCAGATCATGGGAGTCAGATGACACAATCTACCTTGTCATTTCCTATATGCTGATTGCGCTTCTAATTGCAATGGATGCCAAACATTCCGTGTAGAGCACATTTGGCCTGCCAACCACCTGTGTCCACAAAAGCATCAAGATCTCATGCAGAATATGCATTTACACTGGTGCTATGGTATAGGGGTTTCACTTTATTAGGCATGGAGATGGAAATCATGCCACAGAAGAGGTTCTCCATCCTGCTGACAAACCTACTGTTGAAGTTGGAACGAGAGTTAGTGCAATTTTGGAACAGTTCTTTGTAGATCTTCTTCTCCAATCACCAAACCCTCAAAACTGCTCAGAGCCAGCATGGACCAATATACCTAGTTGAATACACTTTCAGAAAGATAAAGAAGATCTTTACAAGTCATCGGAACTACCCTTCCGTGCAGTGCAGTATACTTTCTGCACACTACAGACTTGGAACATGCACTTTGATCGGCTATTTCCCAAAGTGCTCTAGTAATTGCTGATGGAGGAGATGATGATGATGGTAACTTGGGAGAAGAAAACATCACAAATGCAGAGGCAAACATTGCTTAACAGTGCAGCTACAGTCAGTTAAGTTTTCCTGGTAGCCCACTTCTGGATGTACTAACATTGGGTCATTGCCCACCTGGACATCGAAGACGGCCATCGTATGTCACAGCCAAGTGGAATGCACATTTGTATTTAGATGTTTTTGAGGCTGATTCGGCCATCTGAAATGGCCATCGTGTGCCACAGTCAAGCGAATGTACATTTGTATCACTGTCTGTCTCTTGACAACTCTTGCAAGATGATGCAAGACAAAGATCACCAAGGATATATCAACTGATGCCAGTGAGATGCCAAAGAGTGCCTCAAATCAACTTCACTTCGCAGCTATTTTGAGCCATCATCACTTCATGGATCGATGAAATCATCAGGATTGGTCCAGTCTTGGAAAAATGGCAAACATCTATTTGGGAAATCAAGAAGACTCCACAAGTCATCTTCTGAAAAGTGATTGAGATCTTCAACATCTTCACCCTAGTTCAGAATGGGGAGGTGTTCTTTGAGTTGAACATTAATTTGATCAGAGCTGTCATTGTCGACCATATTTTCAAGATTTGTTTGAATTAAATGCTGAATAAAAACAAATGTCATTTTTGCTGGCCAAGTTACAAAGTGTGTCCCTTATGATTTTGGGTAATCCTTTACGAGCAAATTAAGTAAAAATGGGAAGGAAAATTGGCAAATGCACACACTCTGTTGCATCTCAGAATCCGAGCTGTCATGTGAGATTTCTGCCAACATTTCTTCTATCTTGGCTTGATATTTTTGGAATTCAGCCTGTGTTTTTGGTTTGTTGTATTTGGCTAGCAGCCTGCATGGCCATCCAAGATGGCAACCTGTGTATGAACCAGATTGGTTTGTACATGAGAAAAATTAGGCCTTTATGGCCATCCAAGATGGCTGCCTGTGTGTAGACTGAAATCATCTGTATATGGGCCTGCATGGCCCAAGATGGGAACTAGAATTGTCTGTATGTGAGATGCCTGCACAAGTTGCACCCACTTATTCCTATAGTCGCTGCAATGTAATGAAAAAATACTGCTTAAATATAATTAGTTTGAAAATAATAAGCATGCATGGCCATTTTATATGTGTGGATTGAAAAAAAAACTGTTCTCATGATAGTAGAAACACCAATTCCTGCAACAGTGATCATGGTGGTGGTGGTGGATACACTATTTTGCTCCGTTTTAAATATCTCAGTCATAAATAATAAAATATGGCTCTTAAGTCAGATCACAAATGAGTCAACATCACAGTTGGCATTGTCATGGCATGCCAAAGTGGTCTGGCAAGTAAACCACTATCATCATCACTCACCTGAAAAAGAGTCATAAAGGTCATGAAGTCATGTGTCACCCTTTGACCAGTAAACTTATATAAACATAGAGGCATTGAAAAAAAAAAAACAGGTAGAGATGTCAGATAACCTTTCTATGTCAAACTGGATTGCAAGTCAAGTGGACCATGTGATCAACCACACAGTTTAATAAGCAACAAAGGAAGGCACATGAAATTAGCAAAATAACCAATCATAGCAACAGGCTGCAAATAGCAATGTTATATGTTATAGATCATCCAACAACTACTGTACTCTGTCATTAACCTGATGTCTGTAGCTGAGTTGGTGATGGAGAAGGCATTCTCTGCTGATGGCTCAAGCTACAGACTTTAACATTTCCACATCTTCAGAGTCTCTGAATGGTGATGATGATGAGTGACAATGTATGTGGTTGATACCAGAATTGACAATGGCTATGGCAGCATGTGCCCATGAGTAATGCAATGCCATGCATATGATGATGACTGCACAGTGAGGCAAGGCTTGAAGAGCCATGCATGATGAGTCATTCTTTAGGCAGCAGGCACTACTTTAGATGCAAACCACATTGCACCACTTGGAGATTACATTATCATAGAATCAGACACAGAGAATTGATATCAGACAGCAATACGAACTACAAGCTTTTGGATGACACCATCAATGACCACTGGCCAGCATTGCCCAAAGCCATCAAAATCAGTGCAGAATACCAATAGAAGCTTCTGCAGCTCATATTCAAAGATAGCAAGCTGGCAACCATAGTCAACATCAAGGGCAAAGACATTTGGACACATATCTCATGGACAGACTAGGCCCTTTGCCTGGAAGATTTAGTCAAAATCATAAACAGCAACAGCATTATCTAGCTCATTCATGAGAAGCTGCTGGAGGCTCTGCAAGACCAGCTAAAAACTAAATATGCCACATGGGCAGATTTTGTCAAAGACATCATCACTGTCAATATATAGAAACTAAGAAACAGGAAATAGAAGAAAGAGGAGAGAGAGACTCTGAGCCAGGATATAATCCAGCATATCCATTGCCTAGAAACCAGACACCAACCCAACACTGCCAACACTAATCTAGCAACACAAATACAGCACCTCACACTATCAATGGCAATGATATCAAATACAGAAACAACTGCACAGAAAAGCCAATATGCAAACAAGCATAATACCTATAGCAACCACCAACCAATCTCCTTTATAGACACCCAGCAGGACATTATTCAGGCCAACACAACCAATATACCATAGGCACCAAATATAGAGGCAGGGCATGATGTCCAGGTGGTTAAACCTAGTGGAAAATTACACATGGCCTTACAATACAGATTAGCAAAGCCATCCCCCTCTCATTATGTCTTAGAAGGCATAGCAAACATTAGGCCCAATCAATAGAGATATAGTGAAAGAAATCCACCTGGTCCATGCAATGGAGGAAAATGTATAAGGATTTCCACTTAGAAGGGCATGTTGGCTTGACCATATTCAAGGATGATGTACATACCAGACTCAGTGCCCTATTTGTTTATACACTGAGTATATATATATACATAACAAAAGGATGCCATTAACAGCTATATGGCAACACAAAAACCTACAAGAACCACCATACAAATAACCACTCTGTTTATTGATCCAATTACTATTCTGGGCCCAAAAGGGAAAAATATCTGAGCCCTTTTTTACAATAGAGCCATGACATCAGCAATGTACAGCTCTATTTTCTTATCCATCAAACACTGCCTCCACAACTACAGACCCTTAAACCAACAATTCCACATAGCAAATAGTGACACTACTAGATCAAATGCCAAATGGACAGAACACCTCAGACTCTTTCATGGCAACAATCCCATTAATGTTGATCTCTTTGACTTGAAAGAAAAATGGGCCTTCCCATTTAGAAAACCACTTCTATAGACCTTCTACACTATACATAACTACTCAGATGATATATCCCAACCCAAGACCCCATAGCAACCACCTGAGACAACAATAACAAGAAAATCCAATATTTTTACTAGACAACAAGACCCATTCAAGGCCTCATTGCCCATGCTCAATATCAGAAGTCTTACTAATACCAAATATGCAAATGAATCCCAATGTCCCAGCTGATGCATCTTTTAGCATATAACTGCATCAATGACTGTTTAACCTGCCACAGAAGAGTTCGCTACACCAGCAGACCAACCAAATGATCACTGTCAATATGATTAAACCAGCACCTATCAAACAAATCAAATATGTTGCTTCAACTGTCCTTATAAAAAACACACAACAGCACCATAAGAATGACTTTGAATGACATCAAGTATGCACTCAATGAATAATGCCAACTAGCCAGCAATACGCCACAGTTTGATATATCCCTATCCATGGTAGCCTAAGCCTCCATACTAAACAACATTGATGCTTTAATAAGAACCACCAAAATGATGAGTTATACAAACTTTGGCAAACATAATAAGATTATATACAATCCCCCAGTCCAACATGGTAATATATAAGCCAAATAGCAATAACTCACCAGACACAAATACTTTTCAACCTTTGACTTTGCCTCTGGATTCTATTCCATTGAAATTCCTAACAAATGGCATCTATATGGTGATGGATCTCACAGGTGCTCCATCTGCATTCACAGCATTAATCACTAATTGTTTTCAGAACATGCTAGCTAACGATACAATTAAAGTATTTGTAGATGACTGCATGTGTGCAGGGCTCATTCCAAGATATGTTTGACAAGCTCAACCAAGTACTCAATAGATATAAAATATATCACATATCCTTGTTGTCCATCAAAAGTTGCTTTTTTATGACAGAGACAGTCTTTATAGGTGCAACAATTGGACCAAAGAGTATACAACCCAATCTAGCAAAACTTATAGCAGTCATCAATTGGCAGCAACCACCACATGCACTCAACCTTAGTTCCTTTCTTAGATTAACAGGCCACTTTGGGGATTTCATTCAAGATTATGCATAATTGGAGCAACCACTATAGGATCTACTCCAGTATATAGAACTATCCAAACCAGTTGATGCAAAGAATGTCATCCTATATTCAGTTTAGGTATCTGAAGAGATGTTCATTAATAAGGGCATCTATATTGATGTATTGAGGTGAAGGGGTTGTATAATTAGAATGTTGTAGATTATAAAGTTCTTTTCATTATTGTTTTTCTTTTTTATGGACTGCAATGAGATCTGCTGACTGATTGGAGGAGGCTAGGATGTTCAGTGTTTTCTTGTTCCAGTCTATGATGGAGTTGACAGCTATAAGCCAGAGAAATCCAAGAATAGCAGTTTTTTTTCCATAGTTCATAACACCTCTAACATGGCTGGATAAAATAATGTAATATACTGAGTACATATATACAAACATATTGCGCCTAGGAAAAAGTGTATGTTATTGTCCAATATATGAAACACATTCCAAATGAGTTCATGGATTTGTTTACAAATTATTGTCTTGTGCACAAATGCAAAATAATACACATGAAACTAGGCAGCCTATTTTGGCAAACCTGCCCTGGTAACCAAAGAAAAACATATTCTAAAAATGGAAAAATATATGATTTCTTCACACAGTTTGCAAATAAAAATACATTTTATTGGACAACAGATTGTTTATCACATTATAAATCAGATATTCTCCCCAAGATTAGTCATGATACCAATACATACTTATAAAAAAGTCAGACTTTTTACTGAATAGAAGAAACCCACATATGTGCCAATACATTTAGCATTTGTTATTGCATCTGTGTGAGTGGTATACTTAGTGGTCCACTCAGGAGTGGTGAGAACAGCAATCAAATAGGCACAAGAGTTATCATAATAGGTACAAGGGCTATTGTAACAAGTACAAAGGCTATAGCATCATACTGGTTACTAAGGAAACATTGAAACCATTTGCTATATGTATGGTAGGTCTCAACTTACCGGGACTACTTGCATCCTCTAACATGGTTTTATATTTTTGCTCTATCTGCTCTATCTATGGGGCTGGTGGAAAAATAGTCACCAAGAGTAAAAAATGTGGATTCTGCCATGCAGAGGGATGTACAAACTTGATTTACACTCCTTCCATTATAGAGCAATTTTGTAAATAGATTAGGGTAATAAATAGGATTATGCAAGTACCAAAATCTTAATAATGTACAACATTAGCATTTTAAAAAATATATGATTTGCTAATATCCAAAAATGCACAATATTAGTAATCCAAAAAATGCATGATTTGCTAATATCAAAAAATGTGCTTAGTATTCTAATAATTGTGTGATTTGCCTAATACTCAAAAATGCACAACATTAGTATTCTAAAAAATGCATGATTTGCTAGCATTCAAAAAACATGCAACATTACAATTTTCATAGTTGTGTAATTTGATAGATGTGTGCTAAACATGCAATATAACACATTTAAATATGTATGATATGCTAACAACAAAGAGAATGCATAACATTGTTTCATTTAAATATGTGTGATATGCTAATTGTTATAACTTGTCTCTATCTTGGTGGCTCCACTACACTTTTTTCTAGATCAGCCAACTTTTACTGCTCCTCCAGAGATCACTCTGCCCCTGTATGCTCCTGGCATCCTCCAGGCCTCTTCTGGGCTCTCCTGAGCCATTTCTAGGTCATTTCTAGATGTCTCTTATCAGTTTCTCCTTATGAGCCTCCAATTTCCTCCTATCTTTGGATCAGAATCACAACCTGATCAACCTATCCTGCATTGCATCTGGCATCCTCCAGATGCTCTCTCAGTCTCCTGCATACCTGGATCATCCATCTGACCATCCATGACTGCTTCTTCCTAATCTAGCTTACAATTAGATCAAAGTCTCCTCCTACACCTGTATCTGATTTCAGGCCCAACTTCTGGAAGTTCCAACTGAACCACTGTGCCTACTGGACCTCTATCTAATCCACCCACAGTCACCTGGGCCACCTGGCCACATCCAGACCGCTTTCCCTTCAACAAAGGTTAAAGCTATCCAGATCACATTTGATCTCTATTAGATGTTCTCCAGAACCCCTGGCTCTCCTGCCAGCATTCAAACAAGTCCCTAGCACCTCTGTGTGCCCTTAGGCATATCCTAATGCATCCTTTTCATTGAGATCACACTTTATCTGATCATCCTAGAACTTCCAGATCATCTCCTGATCCTAGACCCAACCAGAACCCTTTGGATCTTTAACAAAAGACTTAAAGCCAACTGTCCTTTGTCACTCTAGGCATTCTCCTGGATGCTCCTCAGTCTCCTCTGGTCTTTCTTGCTGCCTCAAGGCTCCCTGATCCATATCTGGCACCTTCTAGATATGTCTTCTTCTTGTACCTATTACATATGGCTATCCACCATATGTATCTTTGATTTGATCACTTCTAGACTGCATCTAGGAGTTCGCCAAACCTGCTCTGACCTATCCAGACCTTTTCTAATGTGTCTCCACTTTCCTGACATTTAGATCTCCTCCTGTCCCCAGATCTCTTCCTAGCCCCCTGAATCTCTCCTGGCACTCTTAGTGTGGTCCCCACTTGATCTCTAGACCTCTGAAGATCAAGTCTCCTAAGGGCTGCACTTCATCCTACCT
>JBBPKM010000626.1:0-13069 GCA_038089255.1 Austroboletus rostrupii | reverse complement strand
GGTCTAGTGTTAAGACTCCACTAGCAAAGTATCTATCAAAGATAAGCCCTTGGTGCTGAAGCCCAAGGTGACACTCTAAAGCCCTAGAAGATGTGTTTTGGCTCTGACGTTCAGGCCTTGGCACTTGGAGTGTTTCACTAAGAATCTAAAGAATAGATATAAATTGTTAAAGGTCATAAGAAGTGTACCATGCTGTCAAAGCATGTTGTTATGACAAATAAGAACTACAGATAAGATATAGCCTTCAAGGCTATGGACATGAGGTTACCACATGCCAGTATGGCAGATCTTGAGATAAATATCAAATAGGACCCTTGATCCATGCTGCTGCTGCATGTCTTCATATATAGCCTTGCAATGAAAGGGAATTCCATGGTTCTAGAATAAATACCATGAAGGACCTGCATGGTGTGGCAGCATGCTGCAACCATAAGGCATAGATAGAAGTGACTCCATATGAGTCATGAATAAGAGGTGAATTCTTGTGACTCATAGATAGAGATCCTAAGTTAGGAAGCAAGATTCCGGATCTTGGTGTGACTTTAGAGAATAGATATAACATGAGGCAGACACAGCCATGCCATAAGAACTTGGTCAGGCAAGCCTAGACCCTTTGAGGAACAGCCATCTTGTGACTGGTGTGACTTGTATAAATAGGGTTCAGGGTCTTCCCTGATCATGTGATCATACCAGTGATCCTTAATAAGATATCCAGGGGAAATAAGATAAGATCTTCAGATCTGTGATAAGATAAGATTCCCTGATAAAATAAGATAAATAGATAAGAGATTAGATAAGCGCTGAGATAAGCGCCGACTTGATAAGATTAGATTAGATAAGGTCTTGCATCCAGGCAAGACAAGTCATAAAAATGAAAAATAAGGCCATCAAGGCTCTTTCTCTTTTGATCTTTATAAATATAGCCATAAAGGCTTGTTTTCTTGTACTGTAACACCTCCTAGTGCTCCTAGGTTTATAGATCTCTTGTCATATCCCTATACGTAACTCCAGCCTCATTCACTCTTCTCCGAGCCACTCCTCTGATTTCCAACGTGCAACAACCTTGGACCTTTTATCTCTAGCAGGCGATAACCTGGAACCACTTCGGACTTCATCATGGAGCACTTGTATTCATGTGATATCCTTCTTATGGTATATTTCATATATGTCTATGCATTTTCATTATGACTTCCGTCTCTATGCTTACATTTCATATATGTCCTTGTACTTTGTCTTCAGATCTACTATGCCTCTGTTTCACGTGCTTATGTATTTCATATGGACTTCGTACTTAAAACCTTGCCACTCACTTGTATTTTCCCTTAGTATGAATATCATCATTCCCTCTGCACTCAGCTTAAGTCTCTCCTTATCACTCTCTGCCAACTTCATTCAACTCTGCTTCCTCTGTCCTCCATCTCTCTCTAGTCTCCAATTTGTCGTTCCACAAGGCCAGGTCTGGTCAAGGGCGCGACACATAAGTCCTGTGTCGAGGCCAAGTGTAATGTTATAGTTCTGTTCTGTCTTCACGGATTTCTGTACCCATTACTACTCATCCTTCTCTTCAATCAGTATTCCACTTCCTCTGTGTCGGACTTGGCCGGAGAAGTGCGATCGGGTTTGGGACTTTAATAGTATATTTGTACTCACACTTGATAGACCCTTTCAATATGGCTACGCATATGCGCTCCTCTCAAACTTAAGCCTTGGCACAAGAGCAGTGGTTGCAGAGTGTTTTCGGAAGCTCTTATGCCGTTCCAGGTGGCTTCTTCAGCCTCTCTGCTCATCCAGGCAACTCCATTTCAACCCATCAAATTTTCTGTAATCTATTCAGTTCTTCTTCATTGACACCTCTTCCTGAACCTCAAGAGTCGATCTGTGAGCCCCATATCTGGGAACTCTGTGACAATGAAGATGCCAGCACTTTCCTCAGTACTTCTCAAGGCACTCTGCCTAGACCTCTGCCAATTCTGCCACTAAGGTTCTTCCCCGCTCCTCCGCCAGCTCCTCGTCAGGAACCTCCTCATGCCTCGACTTCTCAGATTCCCTCACGTGGTCCCTCCAAGAGTTCTCCGCAAGGTCTGCCCAAAGGAGCAGGTGGTGGCGGTGGTGGTAGTGATGACAGCAGTGGTAATAGCGACAAAGGCACTGATGGAAGTTCCGATTGAGGCAACAACGATGATGATGATGAATCTGCTTTCTTTGGTGCTAATCCTTTTGCTGATCTCGCAGATGCAATTTGTGACATGACCCGTCGCACTCTCAGACACCAGACGTCTTCGGACTCTGAAGCGTCCAAAAACAAGGTCAAGGAATCCAATTCATTTGACGGCACTGATCCCAAAAAGCTGCGGGTGAAACACTCCAAGTGTTAAGGCCCAAACGTTGGAACCAAAACACGTCTTCGTAGGGACTTTAGAGTGTTGCCTTGGGCTTCGGCACCAAGGGCTTATCTTTAATAGATACTTTACTGGTGGAGTCTTAACACCAGGCCTTGCTGCCTAGGGTTGAGTACCTGGCCAGCTCAAGGACTTAGAGAGGACTTGCTTATCCCTATACTTTGGAGG
Source organism: Austroboletus rostrupii (assembly GCA_038089255.1). Lineage (NCBI taxonomy): Eukaryota > Fungi > Basidiomycota > Agaricomycetes > Boletales > Boletaceae > Austroboletus > Austroboletus rostrupii. The sequence continues at coordinate 10,502 of JBBPKM010000626.1, read as the reverse complement.
GAAGATCCAAGAACTTCAAGACTGGGGATCCAGTCCTGTCGCCCCGGGGGTTTATATACGAAAGGACTATGTACACGTATGTACATGGGATCTAAGATATACTATACAATAAACTACATAAGCGTCCGTTATCGTCCAATAGAAATACTCTAAGAATCTAAGAAATAGATATAAGTCGTAAATGGTCGTAAGAAGCGTACCATGCTGTCAAAGCATGTTGTCATGACAAATAAGAAGAGTCCTAGTGCATGAGGCTAGCATGCACATCTAATAGATATGTCATAGCCTTCAAGGCTGTGGTCATGAGGGAACCACATTCCAGTGTGGCAGATCTTGAGATAAATAAGATCTATAGATAAATATCAAATAGGAACCCTTGATCCATGCTGCTGCTGCATGTCTTCATGTACAGCCTTGCAATGGAAGGGAATCCCATGCTTGTGGAATAAATACCATGAGGGACCTGCATGGTGTGGCAGCATGCTGCAACCATGAGGCATAGATAGGAGTGAGTCCATGTGACTCATAAAGAGGGGTGAGTCCTTGTGACTTATAGATAGGGTCCCTGAGTCAGGGAACAAGATTCTGGATCATGTTATGACTTCAGAGAATAGATAGGATATGAGGCTGGCACAGCCATGCCATGAAGAAATGGTCAGGCAAGCCTAGACCCTTTGAGGAACAGCCATCTTGTGACTGGTGTGACTTGCATAAATAGAGTTCAGGGCTTGACCCTGATCATGTGACCATCCAGTGATCCTTGATAAGATAGGCAGGGGAGATAAGATACAATGCTTTGATAAGATTCCCTGATAAAATAAGATCAATAGATAAGAGATTAGATAAGCGCTGACATAAGCACCCTTTGATAAGATAAGATAAGATAAGATCTTGCAGCCTGGCAAGACAAGTCTAAATATGAAAATAAGGCCATCAAGGCCACTTCTCGTGTTGACATATAAATATAGCCATAAAGGCTACTTTTCTTGTACCATAACAGTTTTTTCATATATAAACCCCCAAGGCGACAAGAGGGGATCTCCAGTTTTGAAGTCTTGGATTTTTCCTCCAAAGTCTAGAGATTTCCATCCGCCCTATAGAAGTTCTCTCAAGTCCTTGAGCTGGCCAGATAATCAACTCTAGGTAGCAAGGCCTGGTGTCAAGACTCCACCAGCAAGTCCCTAAAGATAAACCTTTGGTGCTGAAGCCCAAGGTGACACTCTTGAAGACATTGAAGACCTACTTCATCCCTATGTTTGGGTTTTAGTAGTTGGAGTGTTTCAGGTGGTGGGCCAGGCAAGAATGCATACAATCTTCTTGAAGTCCAGTAATGCATGCATAACTGTTCTTTGAAGTATAAAAGTGCTTTGGAAGAATTGCCCAGCATTATATAGTTATTGATATGCAAGAATAGAATAATGATGCCATGTTCATTCTAGCAGTAGTAGATATAAAATTCACAAGGAAGGCATATAAATTCCATGCTAGCAATTGAGAATTGAGCATTTTGTTCCAGACACAACCACCCTGTTTCATGCCATATATATTACACTTCACTCTAGGTAGAGTGGAGTGCAGCCCTTCAGAGACTTGATCTTTAGGTCAATTCAAGTAAAGACTGGATATTCCATCAGCATACATGCATGAATGGGATCTGAGGATGAAAGAATGGAGTTCAATGAAGAACTCATCAAGTATGCATGCCATATAGCTATGCTAGAAGGACCAGGTTACAAGAGGTATTCAGAGGTGACCTTAGAAAGCAAGAATCCAAAGACTGAGAATCAGGTCTTGAATGATGGATTGCAGAATAGATCAAGTGGGGCAACCCATGGATAAGGAAGAATCAAGCTAGAGTACATGGTTGAGTGTTTAGGGTTTATATACTAGGAGATCCAAGAAAGGAAGTGTTCAAGATAAGAAATAAGTCAGAGATCAGTCAGAGATAACTGATAGAAGATCTAGGGTCTAGGGGAATGCATGGGTCAAGTCAAGGGAAGCCAGATAAGAAAGAAAACTAGAGGTACAGCCATATGGACAGATAGGAGAAGAAGACAAAGATTAAGAGAAAGGCTAAGAAAGGGAACTCAGCTATGAATACACCCATAGAGGGGATGATGAATATATCAGGGGATGAAGGAGAATGTCTGTGGTACAGGTGATCAAAGAGAAACAAATAGAGCAAGGAAATAGAAAACAGGAATGAGGAGCATCTTGGAAGATGTGACAAATCTAGAAGAGACTTGCTGTTGGAGCAAGTGCAGGTGAAAGACCAATAAGCATCATCAATATGCACATGGGTCTGGAGGAACATCTGATAAGGATCAGATGTGACAAGGATAAGATCTTGTTGGAAGATCTAGGAGGCCATGAGGTAAACTGAAGTTCCTGTGAGAGAAAAGACACAGGAAGCACACGGAGCATCATCAGGGAATGTCCAGGGGTGAGGGCAAATATTGGCTGATAAGCCAGATGTGCAGAAAGAAACTCCTGATCAGATAGAAAAGAATCAGGAGGTCAGAAGGAGGACTGATGATCAATCAGTGAATACTTGGTGGAGTTCTGTGACTGTTGATAAGGCAGTGACAAGAGTGAGTCTGGGATGGTCAGAGAGAGCTGAGGAACAAGTGGGAACCACACTGAGAGTACCAGGAGTGATTCAGAGGACTAGAAGAAGATCTAGGGGTAGAAAAAGATCTGGATGCAGAGAAAGCAGAGACACATCAGGAAGAGTTTTGATGGGTTGGAGCAAGTTCGGAGAACTCCTAGACACAGTCTAGAAGTGATCAAATCAGATAGAACACATGGCAGAAGCCATATATGACTCAGGTATAAAAGAAGACATATCTGAAAGGTGCCAAATATAAATCAGAGAGCCTTGAGGTGGCAAGGGAAACTGGAGGGGACTGAGAAGCATCCAATGGAGTGCCTGGAGTAATGAAGGACAGTTGCTCTTGATGCTTTTGAGGAGATCAAAAGGCTCTGATTGGATCTAGGATCAGAAGATGATTTGGAAGTTCTGGTAAAGTCAAAAAAAGTGTAATCTCAATGAAGAGCATGCATCAGGGAATGTCCAAGGACACACAGAGGAATTAGGAACTTGTTTGGATGTTGGCAGAAGAGCCAGAGAGTCTGGTGAATATTTGATGGAGATTAGATATAATCTAAGAGGCTAGATTCTATGTTAAAGGACAAGCAGTCTGGTAGGTGGCCAGATGGCCCAGTTGACTGTGGGTGGATTGGGTAGGCATCCAGTAGGCACAGTGGTTTAGTTGGGGACTTCCAGGAGTAGCCAGAAGTCAGATACAGGTCTAGAAAAAGGCATAGATCTAATTGTGAACCAAATTTAAAAAAAGTGGTCAAAGAGGTGCATCAAAGGAGGCTAATGTGACTGGATACAAGGGAGATCTTTAGGAGTGGGTTCCAGGAGAGATCTAGAAATCTAGGAGCACTAGGAGGAGGCCAAATGGGTAACTGAATGAGAAAACCATATAGACTTAATGAAGAGGACATAATTCAGGAAGATCAGGGATGGCCAGATAGAAGATCCAGAAGCTCAGAAGACTAGGAGAGCATTTAGAGGATGCTGAATGTGAATCATGCAAGAGTGATCAGATAGTAATCCTGATTCAAGGATAGAAGGAGATTGGAGGCTTATAAGGAGCAACTAGTAAGGGACATCTAGGGACAATTTAGGAATGGCTCAGGAGAGCCTAGGAGATGCCTGGAGGATGCCAGGAGCATATAGGGGTGAAGGGATCTCTGGTAGAATGAGCAGGAGTTGGCTGATCTAGGAAAAAATATAGTAGGTTCCCTAAGCTAGGAACTGTTACGACTTACTCTTAATCTTTATTTCTTTTCTCGTGCCATGTCTTTATTGGGACTTATATTTCTTTCACAATAGTCACTCGTCCTATCTCGCGACTATTGTATCGGCATTCCGATTCCTTCACGATTACTCATTTCCTTTTACTCATCGCTTTCCGCTGACTGATACTTCAGTCAGCATCACGCATACATGCTTACCCTTCATGTCTCCTTTTGTACTATCTGAGCCTGCCCTCATTCTCTTCACTACGTATATAAACCCCTCAACGGGTTCGCTGTACTTTAGCTTAGTTCTCCCTTGTATTCTCTCGAATTCATCTTGTCTTCGTGCTAGCTCCCAGGCGCTCTCTTTCACTTGGTCCTCCTAGTCAAACAGTCCTCATCCTACTATTGAGTGGACGCTATCCTGAACTATCTCGAACCCTTAACCCTAGGGTTATCTCGTACTTGGTTCTTGCCTCACAAGGGCTACGCTCCTACCTACCCGGTTGAAGCGTAACAAAAGAACTAAGCTCTATCCGACGCGACTAGCATTGCTCTAGATCGCCCAACATTCACCCGAATCGATACTCTGGCTGGCGACATCGCCAAGACTCCCCAGCACCATCTACCACTTCCAACTCTTCGGAAGAAATCCCCACAGATCCTGACGAACCCTTCGCCCAGGAAAACCAAGACACCCGTGACTTAACAGAACAACTCGAACGATCCTTGGTAATCCCTTGGGTCCCTACTCCACCTAGCCCCACCCCGCAACTCCAAACCGGAAGAATCTTCTTTCCGCCACCAGCACCACCAGTACCCACCATGTCCAATACCACCACCACACCCAGACCAACAGAACTTCGTCTCAGCACCTCCGACGACTTTGATGGCTCATACTCTCGGGCCCTCCCTTGGCTCCGCTCTGTTCAACTCTACCTTGCTGTAAATGACAAACTCTACGATACCCTGAACAAACAAATCACATACACCCTCTCGTTTATGAAAAAAGGGACTGCCCTCACCTGGGCAGACACTTTTTGCGAAGCCAAACTAACGAGCAGAACCTTCACTCTCGGAGCCTGGGTGAACTTTGAAAAAGACTTCAAAACGGCATTTGAAAACGCAGATATCAAAGGCGAGTCTCTAGCCTGGCTCACAAAAGAACATATCTACGAAAATCGTGCCGGTGGATATAACCCCGCCTTGCAAAAGTACATTGCCACCTTCCAGAACAAAGTGGCCATCACTGGGATCAGCGACGACCAAGTCCTGATCAACTACTTTGCCTCAGGAATCCCCGTGTCTCTTATGTGCCGCATCTATACCATGGAAAAAGTCCCCGAAAAGATTACCGAGTGGTACACAAAAGCTGCTCATTTTGCCAGTGTGGAAGAAAGGGCCATCAAAATCGCCGCTCGTCACAAACGTGGCAACACTACCTATTCCTCCACTTTCATCCCTCGCCCCCAACCAACCTGTGACCCCAATGCCATGGACGTAGATGTTATCTGCCTCAAAAAGCTTACCCCGGAGGAAAGAGAACAGTGTATCAGAGAAGGACTTTGTTTAGCTTGCCGAAAAAAAGGACACATGGCTCGACAATGCCCAAACAAGTTCAACCGAAACCCGGCACCATCCAAAGACGTCAAAAGGGTGGAAGAACCCACAACCTCTATCCAAGAACTTCCGGACGATGAAACAGTTGGAAGGATTTGCTTGGATTTTTAAACAGAGAAACGCCTGCAACACATGTTTCTCCTCCTCCCGAATTATCATGTAACTCTGTACCAATAGCTATGAAGTCAATGCGCATCCCCATTCAGTTACTAGTACCAACCGACATGATAAAAGCCATTGCAACCTCCACACTCATCGACTCCGGAGCGCAAATTTCTTGTATAGATTGGGCCTTCACATGAAAGCACAATCTTCCTCGAACTCGTCTTCCCCAACCAGTAACTATCAGAAATGTAGACGCCTCCACCAACAAGAATGGCCTTATCAAGTTCAAAACCACTCTCTTTGTCAACGTCAATGGATATGTACGAAGAGTCGAGTTCTACTTGATGAACTGCAGCAAAGAAACCACCATTCTTTGCTTCCCTTGGTTAATGACCGTAAACCCCATCATTGATTGGGGAAAGAAAACTCTGGACATCCCTGAAATCTCGGATCAATCAGCGGATCTAGTCGCCGCCCATGAACAAGAAAAACAGCGACGACTTAAACTCTACAACCTGCGATGCCCTGATTATTCCAGTCCTCCACCATGCCATCTCCATGTCGATGCTCTTGTCAATGAACATCTTTTCGGGTTTCTCAACAGAACGGAAGACGATGTACTTTGTGCCAACATCGCCCTTGCTCGTGATATGGTGCATCTTAAACCCCTCCGAACCCTATCACGAACCATCTTGGCCAATGGACGATTCATTCCAAACCCTGCCCTAATTTGTGCCGTTCTCACTACCTCTACCAACTTGGCCATTCATGCCAAGAAACAAGATGTCTCTTTACCCAAGCAGTATAAGGACTTCACCGACATTTTCTCCGACGAAGACATGCCACTTCCCCCCTCTCGTGATTGCGATCACGAAATCAATCTCACGGAATCATTTGTACCCAAGATTGGGAAACTATATCCTCTCACAGCCGATGAATGGAAAGCGCAGGATGAGTTTCTCGATGAGAACCTCAAAAGTGGGAAGATCCGTCCCTCAACCTCACCTCAAGCTGCACCCTTTTTCTTTGTTAAAAAGAAGGATGGAAAACTTTGCCCGTACAAGATTATCGATATTTAAACGAACACACCATTCGCGATGCCTACCCGCTCCCTCTTATCTCTGATCTCCTTGACAAATTGAGGGATGCCAAAATCTTCACAAAGTTCGATGTTTGATAGGGATACAACAACATCCGCATCAAGGAAGGGCATCAATGGAAAGCAGCCTTTATTACGCATTGAGGTCTCTTTGAACCAGTCGTTATGCCTTTTGGTCCCAAGAACGCCCCTGCTACGTTCCAACATTTTATGAATAAGGAATTCCGGGATCTTATTGCGGAAGGGAGAATCGTCATCTACATGGACAACATCCTTATTTTTTCCCTGGATCAGGAAACCCACGACGCCACCACATGACGAGTTCTCCAATGCATGAGAGAACTCCATCTTCGTCTCCGACTTCAGAAATGCCTTTTCAATTTGGACCAAGTTGAATACCTTGGCATGATCGCCAAACCAGGATCCCTCGCCATGGACCCTGTCAAACTTGAAGGGATTGGCTCTTGGCCTACACCGACAAAGCCAAAAGAAGTACGCTCTTTTCTTGGCTTTGCAAACTTCTATCGGCATTTTGTCAATGGATATTCCGACATTGCTCGTCCCCTTCTGGATCTTACCAAGAAGGATCACCCTTGGACTTGGACCGATGACTGCAATAAGGCCTTTCTTCGTCTTAAAGAAATCTTCCTCTCCCAACCAGTCCTCCGACTCCCAGATCCGTCAAAACCCTTTGTAATTGCTACAGATGCTTCTAAATATGCCACAGGTGGTATCTTACTTCAAACCGATGACAATGGCGATTGGCACCCATGCTCATATCTTTCCCAAACATTTTCTGCCACCAAAAGAAACTATGATATTTATGACCGTGAACTCCTTGCGGTAATTCGTGCTCTACAAGCCTGGCGCCATTATCTCCTAGGTTCCGCTTTTCCTGTTCAAGTTTTTACAGATCACAAGAACCTTACCTATTTTAAACAACCTCAGAAACTCAACCGTCACCAAGCACGCTGGCTTTTGGACATCACAGATCATGACCTCAAAATGATCCATGTGCCGGGTGCACTCCTTGCTGGACCCGATGCTCTGTCTCGTCGCCCCGATCGATGCCCAGATGATTCCTCCGACAATACGGCAGTAACTCTTCTTCCCCCATCCCTTTTTATCAATCTGATCGACCTCGCCCTCCATGACAAAATCTCACAAGTATCATCGTCTAACCCCCTTGTCCTCCAATCGCTCCAATCGATCCAAGAGGACATACCACATGCCCTTCGCTCTTGCCTCTTGGATTGGAAACACCAGGATGGTATCCTTCACTACTGCAATCGTGTGTACATCCCAGCCGACTCTTCCCTCCGTTGCTCTATTGTTGCTCATTGCCACAATCATGCCACTGCGGGACACCCTGGTTACCTTAAAACGCGGCAACTTGTTGCTGCAGAATTTTGGTGGCCAGGTCTAGCTTCCTTCGTTTGCTCCTATGTCTCCGGATGTGCGACCTGTTAGCAGAATAAGGCTAACATGCATCCTACGATCCCTCCACTCACACCCATTTCCTCCTCTTGCACACGACCCTTCCAACAAATTTCCTGCGACCTCATTACCAATCTTCCCTATTCCTCTGGTTTTGATTCCCTCTTGGTTGTGGTCGACCATGGGCTTACTAAGGGGGTAATTCTTTGCCCAACAACAAAAACAATCACAGCGGAAGGCATCGCCACTCTTTTCTTTCACTCAGTATACAAACGCTTTGGACTTTATGACAAAATTATCTCAGATTGAGGACCACAGTTTGCCTCTGCTTTTGCAAAAGAACTAGGGAGACTCTTAAATTATAAACTTGCTCTTTCTTTGGCATATCACCCTCAAACAGATGGCGAAACTGAACAAGTAAATCAAGAGATCGAGACATACCTCCACATAGTATGCGGAAACTTCCCCGGAAATTGGGCCGATCATATCACTATGGCCGAATTTGTTCACAATCATCGCCCTCATTCTGTCACTGGCAAGTCTCCCTTCTACCTCGCCATGGGCTATGAACCGGTTGCGCTCCCCTCCATCATTCGTCCTTCAGAACTCCCAGCTGCTGAAAACCGCCTAAAGACCCTTATCGCAGCTCGAGACGAAGCGTTAGTAGCACACGAGTTGGCATGGCAAACCATGGCCGCGCGAACACGCAGAGGCTTTACGCCATTTGCCAAAGGAGATAAGGTTTGGTTAGAAGCCAGGAACCTCAAGCGACTTATCGCTAACCCGAAATTTGCGCTGAAACACGAAGGACTCTTTACCATTGTCCAGGTCCTATCGCCTATCTCCTATCGTCTCTGCCTCCCTGCTGCATGGAAGATACACGATGTCTTCCATGCTTCCCTTCTCACAAGATATACCGAAAACACCATTTATGGAAAGAACTTCCCTGTGCCACCTCCTGATCTTATCGCCGGCAAAGAAGAATACGAAATAGAAAAGATCATACGACACTGCAGAACTCCACATACCCGCTCCTATCTGATCTGATGGAAGGGGTATTCAGCCGAAGAAGACTCGTGGGTCCCAGAGTGGAATCTAAAAAATGCAAGGTCCGCTCTCCAAGCATACAAAAAACTCCACCCCTCTGTCTTCTTTCCCCAACGCACCTGAATCCTTCACTTGCAATATTCTCAACAATGTCTTCGCCCATTGCCAGCACTGTTTCCATTTCCTCTGTCTCCTCTTTACCAGCTTCTACAGTACCTTTCCCCGCACCCACTCGTCTGGTCATGCCCCTCGTCACCCTTGAAACCATCGAAGCCACTGCCACCACCCTGAACCCTACCACCCCTATCCTCGCCATCAATACTCCTTGTCTTGCCCATTGTTTCAAAGAACCAGTCAAAAACCCTGTCCGCTCAGTCACCTATGAACAAATCCTTGACGATCCTCGCTTCGCTGTAGCCATTGACGCACACCTAGATCCTAACTCCGCAATTCACGCCCTGTATTGCTCATATCTTTAGTGCAGCTCCCTCGGAACCATGGGGAACATCCTCCTGCAAGACACGCGGACCGCCCTTTACAGGCAACGACTTATCCACATCAGGGAAAACCTACAACGAGACCTCATTACCGCTATGCACGAACTAGACGTGACTGAATTCCTTCTGGACATAGACCGGTACTGTAAAGAGTTGGTGAAGAGGACATCTCTGGCTGAACAGCTAACCACTCCACCTCTGTTTACACCATCAGCTTCCTCTTCGGCTTTGAATTCCATGGAAGAATGGTTGCTCCAACGCACTGACGCTTGGTGGACAGGGAATGATGGTTTTGATCCACTCCCTGCCAACCACCCGCGTTATCATACTACTTGTTTCTAGTGCCATCGACTCAATCATAAACAGGTCGACTATCATTACTTCCAGTGTACTCATTGCCTTTGTTGGGCACCAGGCCATCGTGCCAATCGCTATCCACTCCAACATCCTACTCCGAAACCATCCCCACTGTCCTCTTTGTCTTCGTCTCACCACTCTTCGGTCTCGTCCTCATCTCATCGTGCCACCGTCACCTTTGGTCTCCCCATCTCTCCTGCTGGATTTCGTGCCAGTACACGGGGTGCTTCTCGTGCACGCCCCTACCCCACAAATCGTTCCCGGCGTCCTCCTCCTCCCCGGGCTCCCTCTCCGGAACCCTCCGACGATGGACTAGACGATGTGGCTTATGCCAATATCACAGGCTCTCCGTGCAGAGGATACTTAGATATTTAAAGTTCTTCGCATTGGCTTCAAATGTAATAAGGGGGTAATGTTACGATTTATCCCTAGTTCTCCTTTTCTTTTGCTATGTCTTTATCTGGACTTATCTTCTTTTCACAATAGTCACTCACGACTTCTCCCAACTATTGTACCGGTATTCCGGTTCC